>MU915895.1:4398-16771 GCA_036418165.1 Cooperia oncophora
GATCCGCCCTCGGCGCGAGGGTTGCAGGGGACTTACGAGCGCTTGCCTATGCTCGCCACGGTGTTGCCACGCGGGTGCTATGGTGCTAAGCGCAACCTGTAGGCCCTTACTGCCCCTACGTTGTGTGCACACTACGGTCATGTACCTACTAATAACCCTCCTACCTACGCCCTATCCACGCGCCCTGCCTAAGGATACCTGCTCACATAGCTGCAGACTATGACGCCTCTAGTATACGGCTAGAACCAACAACCGGCATATTAACAACTATGCTAAGACTGTGAAGAAACCGTGATAAATAAATGTTCGAGGAATATTGTGGTTTAACCACTATTGCTACACAACAATACACAAACTATTAAATTGATTTACCTCTCTAATATAACAACTACAGAAGAATAACAAGGAAATAAACTACTACAAAGATTAATGGTAAGGCCCTACGCTACACGGACGAACCCTGCCTCACTGCCTACGGGCCACGAGGAAACAGCCCACTAGGGCATCGGGAACATCCTCCCCTCCGGCTGCCCGGAAGGTTCGGATGCACCTAAGCACCTAGTGGTTACCTGGGATAGTCGGCGGCCTGTAGTAGTGCGGCTCCATTGCGTGGTACTGCTCGTTGATGTTAGACTGCGACCAGCATAGATAGACGATGACGTTGACACTGGGAGTAGAGCGGAGCGGAGCGACCAGTCGAGACGGCTGCAGGACGTAGAAGTGACAGACAGGCCAGAGTCGACGCCGACTCTGCATCCCTAGCGGCTTCGCGAACATTCGACCGTTCCGCCAAGCGCGCCAGGACCGCCGCGCCCAACCATAAACGCGACCCTTTAAAAAGAGTCGTACGAAAGTCACGACAGGGGCCTCATAGCGGGGCGGCGTGGAGTTCACGCACCAATTACTGTATTAATCGCGCCAACGGATTGAGACTACCAGTGGAGAAAAAGTCGTAGCCGAATCTCCGAGGAGGGACCCTCCCCAAAAACAAGAGGCTCGATAATCGACAAGGCGTTCAGGGTCGATACGCCTAGCACAAAAGAATATTGTGTCCCTTGTACCTCTACCAACCAAGGCCAATATAGCGCCTAATCAGGTTTAACATGCCGACCCAGACGCTCATCGCAACCGCCCGCGCCCTCAGTCACATGAATGCTGGTACCCTTATCGCTCCATTTATGAAGTACAATCAATATGAAGTGTTCCTACCTGGATAATGAATACCCACGTGCAGCCGTACCTATCGAAGCGGTGGTTGACACGCTGCCATTGGGGGACTCGTCCAAAAATGCTCGTCCAATTCCGCGCAGAACAAAGGTTCTTGGCCGTTCAATTTCGTTTTTTCGTCATTTTCCCATTGCATAGCAACCCTGCTACTATTTTTGATCAAGTACAAACTATCGTGCATTGCCTCCAATTCCGCTGTACCACCAACCTGCTCAGAAACCACCCGTCATGTCGTCACCTTTGAGAGAACGTTCGCAATCTTGTTGAGGGAAGGAGAAACGATCCTCGTTAGGCAGCGTTCAGACTTCGCGACGGCAGCGCTTCGGTCGCGCGTTCGACGCGATCGATGCGCATGCTTTCGACTGCATTGATCGCGTCGAACGCGCGACCGAAGCGCTGCCGTCGCGAAGTCTGAACGCTGCCTTAGACACGTAACGAAATCTGCGGTTGGGACTGCCTAGCACCTTCGGGTGAATGGATTTCAGGCTACTTAAGACTAGCGGCATGTCGTGCATTCCGTTTTCCACCGCCAGCCACATTTATGCGCCAA
The DNA here is from genome assembly GCA_036418165.1 of Cooperia oncophora. NCBI lineage: Eukaryota > Metazoa > Nematoda > Chromadorea > Rhabditida > Trichostrongylidae > Cooperia > Cooperia oncophora. The sequence goes on from MU915895.1 coordinate 6,176, forward strand.
CTGGCTTCTAAGAAGTTGGCTTCCATTTCAGTTTGGAAAGGTCGATAATGCTTTAGTAGTTGATCAATCGCTATTGGGGATGTGGCACGCCTTCCACTTCCATTCGCACTCGTACTGGCTTATCGAATAAGAAAGGCCGCCATGCAAAGATTTGTCCGAGGCCTAGCCGACATACAAGGCCAGTGTTCATTATCCCATGCCAGATGGATCAGGAATGCCAATTTACCCTCACCCGGGAGGAGAAAGTACAAGCGGTGCGTTCGGGGATTTACTCGCGCGGACAAGCGGCTTGGTAAGCGGAGCAGCTTGCTACTTCGCCACCTCGGCCTCCCAGTTTAAATGATGATTTGAAAAACATACAATTTGGAATGGATTTGGGGTGTTTTGTGGGGAGTTAGCATCTACTGGATGAGTGAGGATATGTTCGCGTGTAATAGAGTTTCTAGTGAATGACGGACAAATTAGACCAAAAAGTCAAACAATATTTTTATTCCTTTCCTTGAATTAAACGATCTTGTTTCAGGGTCTGGTCACATTCAATATTCGTCAATTGTCACGAGTTTATCCCCATGGCTCCCGAATCACTTCAGCGAACTACAACCCTCTACCAATGTGGAACGCTAGTTGCCATATGGTCCGTTCCTTTTTTCATTGCTGGAGGAAGATTTGGGCGAAATTTAGTTGTTCTAGGTCGCATTGAATTACCAAACGGGTGACAAAGCAATGCAGTTGAATCAAGGGAAATTCATGGCCAACGGGAGATGTGGATATGTGCTGAAACCGGAGTACATGCTTGACGAAAGCTTTGATCCGCTCCATGGCGAAGCAGTGAGTTGGCAAGTCGAATCTTATGGATAGGGGAGGTTCTAAGAACGGAACTGTAGGTATCTACCTCGACTCCGATTCGTTTAACTGTCCAAGTGATTGCTGGACGTCATCTTTCACGTCGTGACAAGCACAAAGGGATATGTTCGCCGTTTGTCGAGGTTGAACTAGTTGGACTTCCTTGCGATGAGAGATCCTACAAGACGAGAACCATCGGTGAGTCTGTGCCCTTCCAGCAATTCGTTTGAATTGTCCTCCCATAATTTTTTTTTAGCATCGAACGGTTTGAATCCGATTTGGAATCAGACATTCGTATTCGAAGTACATTGTCCCGAAATGGCTTTGCTGAGGTTTCAAGTGGAAGATGGCGACTTCGTTGGACCAAAAACTGATCCCTTCATTGGGCAAGCCGTCTTCCCGCTGGATTGCATACGTTGCGGTAAGCATTCGGTTGTGTCTGGAACGGGTTAGTGGGAGGGTTCCTACGGGTCCGTTTTTATGACTAACTTCTTTACTTGTTCTGTGCTATTTATGGGGCCAGTGGGAGAATTTCGGGGATAAACTATGGAGAAATGGTAGCAGGAAATTGGAGAATTTGGAACGATAGTACATAGGAAGGACATGATGTGGTAAGGGGAGGGGGTTGTACCACGGGAGGAAATTCCGAGGTAAAGGGTTGTATCGGCAAAAACTTCCTCAGTTGGCAGGACGTTCCCTCCTTCGGCTATAGAAGTAGCGGCTGAGAGTAATGGGTTCCTATTCATACTCATTACGGATGGCTCGCGTCACCCGATATCCATCTGCTTTGTGCGCCCGCAAAGGGATTTTTGGAAGTCTTGATTAGCTGTAGACTAGAAAGTCCGTCCTCTCAAATCGCCATTATGTGTGCCGCGTAAAGTCAGTGGAGAATAAGCCAAGCTGCCAAAGGAAAAACGAACAGCCTTTCTCTAGTTAGGCGTTCCACTATGGCGCTACGGCTCGGTTTCTATCAGGGGATCGCCTTTTACCTTGCATATTAGCTCCCTGCAAGAACGCCACGGTCAACTTTGTCATTTGCACCTCTGAATCAGGAACTTTCAAAGCTATTCTGAGAAAAGCGAAAGGAGTGTCTGGTGCACCTTGTCCATGATAACGCCAGATCTCGATTGATGAAAAGACCTACAGAAATAGCGGAAAACTAGGCCGGAACACAAAACCTTATACTCCCCAATTTCGCCCGACGCGTGATTGTCAACATCTCTGCCCCTTCGAATTTCTTGGCGAAGGAAACTTCATGCACCATAGCATACGCATTAGGCGAGAGGTTACATTCTTCTTCGACTCCCAGCATCCCTATTACTGGAACATCACTGACTGTCCACACCGATGTTTAATGGTTTCCATCACATGCTGAATTTCAAAACTTCTGCTTCATTATACAGGGGAACATAGAGAACAAACGAACATTGACAGGTCTTTCTTACCTACCTAGTGCTTACAATTAACTGCGAAATTTTCAGGCTTCCGTTCGGTTCCTCTTCTGAATCAGTTCAGTGAGGAACTTGAATTGTCATCATTGCTTGTAGACGTCCAGATGATCTCCATAGAAGAGTCAAGCCCACTAATTCATTCTGCACATTCCGTGCTCCAGGTTATGAAATTTGCTCTCATTCATTCCTGACTGGAATTATGTTCATAAAAGCAACTTACAAGGGAGGTCGTTCAGATCATGGTGAGCTTTTTGGAAACGGTTTGTTGCATGTTGTAAGGGTCCATGTAAGGATCATAGAAATGGGGTTCATTTTTGCTCAACGTTATTGGGGAAGTCAAAAAAGAGGTGAAAAATCGACAGAAAGGGCATTTGTCGCACAAGACCGATTTTGTCGCACCTTATTCGGCTCCGTTCTAGCTATAGCCCTGGGAGTAAGAAGTGTTCTTTGAACAAAATCGCCCTTCATTGTCCGCATTTTTCACAATTCTTTTTTGACTCTCAGCAACATTTAGGTGCAAAATGACAGCCGCATTCTCATGATCCTTATATGGACCTCTACAACATGCAACAAACAGTTTCCAAAAAGCTCACCATGACCTGAACGACCTCCCCTGTTAGGGGTCATTTTTGACGCTTTTCCGCGCCTGAGCCGTTAGTTTCACGTTGCAGCCACGTGCATTTAGTAAAGTACGATCACAGCGTACGTTGACTTCGCCGCTCTTTGTGTTTTTGCGGAGTATAGTCTTGTTCGCTGTGCACGCTGGGGTTCACATGGCTAAATCTGGTGCGGCTACGATCCATTACCAACCACATTCCGCGAAGCGACCACAATTGATGGAAAACTAGCCGCGCCAAACTCAGCCCTCTGGATCGGCGCTATCGTGTTGCCGAGTTTGGCGAGCGACGCTGCCCACGAGGCGTCCATTCTTGCCTGCCTCCTTGGATTAGAACGTTAACTGGCTCTTCGAATTCGAACGCTGGAAAAGAGAAGACGAAAAAGGGAGCAGAAATAAGTATTGCATCCGCTCAAAGGCAGTTGGCTCGACAATCCCTAAGACGGGTAGGATAAATACGCCTGGCTGGGCGGAATCCCGCGATACCGAGCAGACGCTGCATAGCGCCTTTTCCAAGGAATGTACCCTTATAAGGCTCTATCAAGCTGCAACATACCAACCCGAACGCCCATCGCGCCGCCCGCTCCACAATGGACTACCCCTACCTCATGCTGCGGTATGCTTACATTTGCGAACTAAAATATGGAGCGATAGGGTTAATATTAATGCGGCTACAGTGACACGCATGGATTATAGCGAGTACTAGCAAGATACCTACGGAAAACTCATCTGAAATTGCTTTTCGGGTCATTAAGAGCGAAGTCTTTTCTTCGCAGGTTTTCGGCCGTTTCACTTGTTTTTTTAAACCGAGTAGCAAATTACCGTGCAAACAGCCTTTAATTTCACATGTTCATACGTTTCGCGTCCTCTCTCGTTGTCCTCCTAGCCTGCCATAGTGAAACTAATGATCCATTCTTGCGCAGCTCTTGGGAATATTCCAAATCACTGGAAATAGTCATCTCAGCAAATAATCATCCAAAGACTATTTAATCTATTTGCAGGCTAGCCGATTGGCTCCCGTGTTCCGCTCAAAGGATCGCCAGCTAAGGTCTTTTGACTCTCTTCAATCTCCCTCATCGCAGTTGTCATCGTCGATCTCACGAGACAGTACTGCTCGTGTAGGAACGCTTCTTAGCAGCTCTGTAGATTCCCAGTCACCGTCGGCTTGTAGTGTTGCTGCTCGGAAGTTCTCAGCATTTCAATCTCAAGACAGCATCGATAGCGCAGAGTAAGATTTCCAGCCTTTGCTTGACTATTTTCAAGGATGTTCGATTTCCGAATATTGTTTTCGATACGGCTTTGATGATATTTTGCGTTAAGGTCGTTATCTCCTGCATCTAATGGAACGGCGACGCCCACAGATAGGGAAAAGAAACGAGGAAAGTGGAGCTTCCCCGGCTTTCGTTTCAAGAGCAAAGATTAAAGGATCATAAGTGAACGACTCTTTGAAATCATTGGTATAAGCCTACTGGCACAAATCTGCAAATCCAGATGGTAAGCCAGTCGGACTCCAGCGTGCTATGAGTGGCTTTTAGAAAGAAAACACCCCCACCTACACCCGGGGCACGTCCTGCTAATGGCAAAAATTCGCTGACACACGAACGCAAACCCGACCCTAATCGTTTCCTCTGGTACATGTCCCTCTCGCCCATCCCCCAGCCTACTTACCATCTTGCTGAGTTTTCAGTTTTCCTTTTCCAACTTTCGCCCAGAAGTTCCTCCACTTTTCGCGGGGAGGGTGGAGGGAACACTACTTACTCCCTCTAGCGCCCAAACGCCACACCCCCTCTTCATTAGGAATCATCAAAGCACGACGTGCCCTGTCCACATCTGAGCTCGTACTATTCCTATATAAGCACTGTTCATGCTGATCAGTTAGGCAGGAACAACCAGGCATTCTATCTTTCCTCATGCTGCAGCCATCCTTCCGAGAGAAAAGCGGCGTTGATCATTCATGGGGAATGCAGAATGGCTAACTTCGTTCATACGACCAGTGTGCACTGTGCTTTGAGTCGAGCATGACTGGTGTTTTTATCCTTGCTGTTGTACTTAATAAGTACGGATAAGTCCTCATCACTCATTTGACCATTTATCACAAGAAAATTGGTATCCTGAATGAGATTTGTGACCATTTGCCGTCACCCGAGTGCCTCGTGTTGATCTAGTCCTAGGGTTGAGTTTTGAAATGTTGAGAAGTATGTTGAAATGTTTATCTTCCGGAATTCAGCTGTTCTTTAGGTGTTCTTTAGGGTAGAGGCGCGATTAGTAATCTTATATTGGCCCAACGCGTTGAAATCACTTTGTATCATAGTCGCTTTAATTTTCCGCAATCTCATCCATCTACTTTTCTTCTATTGTACTGAAAGCACCTTATTATTTATTTATGATATTCGCTTCACATTATGAAATTTGCAATGTTTCATGTGATTCTAACTATAATAACTTGTTCTGTTGTGATTTCTGAAGATTCTTATGTTGGTTGTGATGAATTGTTTATTGATACTGATACGGATACATATCATTGGCAGCAGAAGCAGAAACAATGTTTTAGAAAATTACTATCTCAATTGCCATATAGGAAGCAGGAGAAAATATTCAATCACAATACAAACTATGAAAAAACATGACGGTGGGTGGTCTACGAAGTGAAGTTGGGGGTGAAATCACCAAGAACAATCAGGGAAGTGAACGATTTTCACCGATGGTGAGTTCTTTAAGACAAAAAAGAAACATTTTGAAGGTATCAACAGAGCAAGGTTGACTATGATAGCACGGTGATATCACAGCTAGTGCACTTGTAAAGAAAATCTCGATGGTGAGACTCTGCAGGTAAGAAGACAAATCACGTGAACACACGAGCGAAGTAGTAATCGTGTTCCGGATGAGGGCGATATTTCCACAACCAGGAGTATCTCCCTCTCTACCACATCGATAGAGAAAATAGGAATACTGCGCGACATTAGTACTGTTGTTGAATTTGAGTGTCAGGGAAGACCGGTAATTGCATTTTGATGGATCTGGCATCAGGTAGAACGAAAACCTAACAACAGCTTATGCTAAAGGCCAGATTGTTGACTATGGAAGTGTGGGCGGGCCCTAATGTGTCACTGCATAAGTTCCCTCTTATGGGTATACTTGGTTCGAAAGCCGTCAATTCAAAATGAAAATGGCATGTGTGCGAAACTCGATCTTTTTATCCTGCATTCTCCATGTGGAACTGCCGCTTTAGCACTCCGCCGATGCCTGTTCGTCGCGAGCAGACAGCTCTATTATAGCGCCCCTCTAGGCTATACCTTGCTCATTTGGTGGATTATTGACAGGTTTAAGCAGAAACATCTCCGACGCGCAGGCCGGGTCCCCTAGGAGGACTCCTTTCAGCGCCCTACTTTGCAGCTGCTCACACGTAGCAGAGGTTTTGAACACTCGCGAGTCATGGGCGATCCAGGCCATATCGAACAGTCCCAATCTCACTTTCATGTCAGAATCGACAATTGTTTCAGTGTTGAGTCTGTGGAACCCCTTCCTGCATACATAATCTTCCTCAGCCTCCCTTGGTTTTGAACATGGCAATGAGTGCCATCGATGACTCCCACAACAGCAGGCAGGCGATATGGCCCATAAAACGCTCGCCTTAGATCAGCGTTTTCTCGCTCATTGGGCCAAAGTATGAACCGGCCTGCTTTCTCATTCAGAGCTCGAACGAAACCATCAGCCCGGAGACAGTTTTGGATGTATCCAGCGTTTTCTGCAAGTCATCGTCTGCATAACATCCGTCCCAAAGATTGAATGGCGATGGCAAACTGGTCAGCGATTAGTCCATGTCGACAACGTCTACCGTCGCTCGCAGTTCAGGACAACACAAGTAACTGGTAAGAAGACGTGCCGAGAAACCCCAGTCATCTTCCAAACTTGATCTGTCATTCAATATATCATAAAAGGATAGGTTCCGCGGGTGTTGCTGATGAACAGCCCACCCAGCGTATGGTCGATTCGTTCGAATGCTCTCTGTCAGCGTCCGTTTAACATTCATTTTTCGATTTCATTTTGCATGACTTTAGTCTAGCATCGAAGTTAAAAGAAGACATTCAGAAGTTCAAAAAAATGCGAAAAGGAAGAAGAAACAAGTTTTCTGAGAGAATTTCATGCTTAATTTATGCAAAGTGTAATCTTATTTCAGTAGACATACTCACCTTTGAGAATTAAAGTTGAAACTAGAATAAATTCAGCTTTTACAAGCTGAATGTAGCAGAAGTAGAGCGAAGATGCCGCAGAAATCGGCTGACTGAGGGCGTCAGCAATTATCGATCGGCGGGAGTCCCGAGCGGAAGAGTTATTAGATGGTGCGGCGCGTTGTGTTCTAACGTAGAGTCAAGTCAGAGCGCTGAGGCAATGGTGGTAATCACCCCAGGTTTCCGCCTTTCCACCAGCACAACCATATTGTGCTATAGAAGAACCGTTATATGAAAAATTAAATTCAAGGAATAACAGGAAAACGTTAAAATTGACTAAAAAGCTAGAATAAGTACTAAGAAAGAATAAATGAATATTTTTGGAAATGTGAAAATGCGGTCAGACAATACCGTAGGATAGCTCTCCAAACTGTAAAAAAAAGCCTGAGATGAAAAAAAACTGGAAGAGTGGTTAAGTGTGTTTCTGTAACATGAAGAATGAAAGAAAAGTCCAAAACAAATGCGAAGTAAACAAAAAAGTGACTCCGGGGATGTCTCCCAAAACACTTGTTGTTGGGGAAGCTCTCCCCTTAATTAGGTGGACGTGGCCTCTCCGCAAAGCCTTCGGAAGAAGTGTAGGGAGTGGAACCCCTCCCTTCGAGGGGGAGTATAGCATACGCCCCTGATCGAGCTGTCGGGCGAGAGGGGGAGGGGTATACTGTACACCTGAATCGAAAAGTCGCGAGGAAAATACGACCTCCCTCCCCCAGCAACCATATACGATCCCAGCTGTTGGGGAATCTCGAACGATGATGTGCTTCTGAAGTTCCTCTACAGATATTGCAGGCAAAAATTCGCCCACCGGGCACATGTTTGGGGGTTTTGGTGCGAGTCCGTACAACCCTACCCCCCTAAAAAGTGGATCGATACGACCCCCTTCTGACGTTTGTTGTTTTTCGCCTTTTTACATGCATTTTCTTGCAACACCTACGTGGAAGAAAATCAGTGTCAAGCTAAAAATTCTCCCTGGCTTCTGAGCACCTTCCAGCACTGAACGTCACCAGCCAAAGAATTTGTGTACAAGTGAAACTCTAAACATTCCGTAGCTTCACAATACAGAACCCCAGCAAAATTGCTCTCCCTTGACAGGAATTTAGATGAACTCCGGTGTACTAATACATGTGTTACAACAGCTAACATGGGAAGCCATAAGAACTCTACTTAAAGCAGGTGTAAATTGCAAAATTTATAACGAGTATTCACTATTTTCTACCACTGCCGTGTAACTGAGCGAGTTAACAATTCTTTCCGGAAACTCCTGATAGAGATAATGGCTGTGTGGATCTACACCGCACAGTATGCTGTGCTCCAGCCTTTGTCAGACTGTTGCGTTTCCAGAATTCGCCGCGCGAGGGCAGGAAAGCTCCCGCACTTCATGCCATTTGAAATGCGAATGCGCACGCGACCCTTCGATTGCGTTGGGGCGCGTTTTCCTAGACCCCCTTAAAGGCAGTTGGCACGATGGTTTCCTACTTAGCCTAAAATGCTAGTAGGGCGCTGTATAGTGGGGAAATGGCGAAAGAACGGAGTGAAACGGTCAAAATCCTGCGAAGAAAAAGCCTCCGTTCTCAGTGACTTGTAAATCGATTTCGGACGAGTTTCCCGTAGGCATCTTACCAATCACCGCTACCGAAGATACGGCTGCATATGTGTACCCATCACCCATATATATAATTCGCTTCGTCTGTTTGTTTGTAAGTTTGTTTGTAAGTTTGTTTGTAAGTTGTTTGTAAGTTTGTTTGTAAGTTTGTAAGTTTGTTTGTAAGTTTGTTTGTCCGGAAATTCGGTTCGACCTGAAGAACGACTTGGAGAGGTCGGGTCAAGGTGGGGATGGGTAGAGCATGGGACAAGAATAAAAAGCACACTTGACCTATGCGAAGCCCCGCCCACTGTGGGCGGGGCACTCACTGAAATTTTGGTTTCACAGAAAAATGTTCATAATTCGCTTCCGGAGCAGCCTAAGATGGTGAAACAAGGGAATAAGGTTAGTAAGGAGTCGCCAGACTAACTATGGCAGACACATCCAAAATGGGCGGGGCGTACTCAAGGTGGGCGGTGCTTCGCATAAAACTCAGTAACTCGGTTCGCGAGTGTTCAGAAGCCGCAAAAAGCTCAGTGCAGAATGTAAATATCTGGCGAGTATTGGGCATGCCCAAAGTGTGTTGAGATCCGCCCACAGTGGGCGGAGCTTGCCCTAAACCGCAGGATACTCACTTTAAAAGTTTGTAGCTCGGTTCCAGAGCACTGCAAAGACCGGAAAAAAACGTGAGCGTCAAGGTCGGCTAAGGGTCGCCGGTGAGGACTTGTGGGGCAAAAACATTGTGGGCGGAGCCTGCTCCGAGGTGGGCGGAGCCAGACAAAAAGGTCTGTAAAACGGTTCCAGAGCTCTCCGAAGACCGGAAAAAAAAACTTGAATTAAGGTCAGCAGAGGGTCGCCGGTGAGGATTGTGGGGCACGAAAATTGGGGGCGGGGCCAGCCCGAGGTGGGCGGAGCCAGACAAAAATTCTCCAAAACTCTCCCAGAGCACTCCGAAGACCGGAAAAAAGTGGATTAAGGTCAGCAGAGGGTCGAAGGTGAGGACCGTGGGGCAAAAACGTTGTGGGCGGAGCCTGCTTCGAGGTGGGCGGAGCCAGACAAAAGGGTCTGTAAAACGGTTCCAGAGCACTCCGAAGACCGGAATAAAGTGAATTCAGGTCAGCAAGGGGTCGCCGATTAAGAAATGTGGGGTATACATATTGTGGGCGGGGCCAGCCCGAGGTGGGCGGGGCCAGCCCGGAGTTGGGCGGGGCCAGCCCGAGTTGGGCGGAGCCAGACAAAAATTCTCCAAAACTCTCCCAGAGCACTCCGAAGACCGGAAAAAAGTGGATCAAGGTCAGCAGAGGGTCGCCAATGAGGATTGTGGGGCACAAAAATTGGGGCGGAGCCTGTTTCGAGGTGGGCGGAGCCAGACAAAAACTCTGCAGAACGGTTCCAGAACACATCAGACACCGGAAAAAGTGGATTAAGGTCAGCAGGGGGTCGCCTGTGAAGAGTGCGGGGCACAAAAATTGAGGGCGGGTCTGCTCTGAGGTGGGCGGAGTCAGACGAAGAATTTGTAAAACAGCTCAAGAGTACTTCAGACACCGGAGAAAAGTAGGAGTACAGAACAAAAGGCGGATATCAGTTGAGTCTAGAAATATGTGAGAGAAGGTACGCGCGGCGAAGCCGCGCCCCGGCGCAGCCGGGCCGTATCAGAAGAGCCGCGCCATGCGCAGCGGGCGATCCGACTGGTATATGTATATAGCATCACGGCCGCTTCATACCAATCCCTTCGCTTCATAATTTGCTTAGCAAATGAATGAATACGAGCGTCAGGAACGGTCGTCCATTTGTGGGCGGGCGGGCGTGGGCGTTTGGGACGTAAAGTTGTGGCTTGATAGGGCCCTCATAAGGGCACCTTCCCCGTAGAAAACGCTA
>MU915896.1:0-10091 GCA_036418165.1 Cooperia oncophora
CCCCTTTGCTTCCCTCCCCTGCATGTGCTCAGCCGGAATGGAGTACGTGCAGGGGGGAGGGTAGGGAGAAGATGTTGGGTGGGAGGGGTAAGATACGAGGGGGTGTGGCGCATGCTTGGAGCACAACATGAGGCACTGATTCAGTGAGCGCGCGTGAGTTGCTATATCTATTACGATTCGATCAATATTGCGCAGTATGAGCAGAAGTGAATTAACGAACTCCGTTTCTTATGAAGTACGCCTAGCAAAACCAAGACAACTAAGGAGAAGGAGGAGAGCTCGATGTCAGCCCGGCGATCCGACTGGTCATAAATGAAATGAGCCATCAGCGAATTAGCGCATTCCAAGAGAAACGGGTCTAATCTATGTGTTCTTTTGACTCTTTGTGGACACTTGCTCGGAATTTTGACTTCGGTGCGTTCACATTTGACGACTCGAGCGATCCAGCCAGGGAATCGCTCGATTCTCACAGCTACCTACCATCGTCCGCGTTCTACCACTAAACATTAGACCCTAAATCTGCCAACTCAGTCACATACTAAAGAGAAGTTCCCCATAGGGTTTCAGTCGCCTAGCTATTAGCGAGGAAACGCGGTCAGCCGTAGTCACACTATCGAATCGTCGCGTATGTCGTGAAGTAAGAATGCACCATTTAACATCTCCCCTCCCCATCTATAGAGCCTCATCTGATGATCGTTTCCAACCGTCGCAGTCGGAAACGGTGTAGTAACAAGTGTAGCAAGTGGCCCACTCCTTCTAGGGGTCAAACCTCGGCTCTGCTAGCTCTCAGGATAAGGACTTCTCTCCTTCGGAGCCGGACCAATTCTCACTAGATTCGTCTGCGAGGATGGGAACACTCACTCTGGCTTTGCGAGTCTGTTTCAGAATGCATTGCTACTCAGAAAGGAAGTAGGATGGCTGTCAACCCCAAAGAGAATTGGCTGACTCAGAGCCTTAATCTTCCCCATGTCGTGACGATTTTGGCACGGTGTACAGAGTGCAGTCACCTCTATTTCAGGGCCGTTCATGCAGACAAACCCTTTATTTAGAAGCAGATTTATTCAGAGGTGTTTTCACACCAACTCCTGAATTCGACTGGCCTTCACAGAAACGCACCGCTGCAGAATTTCACAGTCCGCAGTACCACTATGTCTGGAGAGGGTGTTGCTGAGGATGGATCATCCGCATGACAAACCTGCTTACTTCGGCGCTCCAACTCGTACTAAGTGGGCAATTTCGTATTTGCTGCTTCGGTCACGACTGCCTCAGCGACTTTTTGCAATTCTTGTATAATGCGAAGCGTATCAAGTTTCATGTTTTTTGCAAGATTGTATGCGTTTTGCATCTGATTGATTGTCAGGTTTTCTTCTGATCCCGTCTCACCTTCACCCAGTGCTTTCTGCACATTTTGCGATAGCTCAGCTGCGGTGGTTCCCCTTGAAGACACAAGTCCACGCGCTCGAGCAAGTCGTAGGCTTCCTTCCTTGTACAAGTATTCTGGTTCTCAGTCTCCAAATTATCCCTTTCGCAGCTCACACTTACGCTCACGCCTCATAAGTGGCAGTATTATACTGATGCCTCCCTTGTTACCCCAGCCTACCGAAACTCTAAGGCGAATTTCTGTTTCGAGTCCTATTTTTGATCCGCTCTTTCCGTTTTTCTCCTCTGTTGGATAATATCATCACCGGATGACGAGAAGAGACGATAAGCGAGCCACAGGTGGTAGTATATTCGCTTTGCTGACAGAAAACCAGCAGGTGTGGAGATCTCGTCTAGAGAGGCTTGCAGTTCCTTATATAGAATGCCCTTAAGATTTTTTTGCTTTCTTTCTTTTATGGAGAGTCATTTACCGGCTAAAGGTTTGCAACTAATCGCCACTATCAAAAAAATGTAATCGCGGAAATTGTTCTCGAAGACAAAGCCCGCGAGCAGATATTCTGGGTTTTAATGCTCAAATAGCGATGTCATTATGCCAAGAAAGTCCATGGTTGAGAAAAAACAGAAAAAAAATGAGGAAAAAATAGAAAAAAATGGTCGCAAATGCTTGAAATAAACTCCTAGCAAGAACAGTTGTACAAGCGGAGGACGATAAAAGGATGTGATGGATGAGCGAATGGTGCTGTAGCCGATATGGTCACCGCAATTTATCACAGATGAAATCCTATTGACAGCCATTCCTCTGTCTTTTTTCTATGGCGAATCTTCTGTCATTATGAACGAGTGTAGAGTGGTGGGCGGAAACAATGAAATTAGGATGGGCCAGTGAGAGGAACGATAGCTTCGACGGCTGCCGTCAGTCGCTCTTGCAACCGCGAAAATGGTGCAATCGCTGTCCATGCGGACCAGTCTATCTGCTCACGTAGGGAGAGAGGTACTTCAACTGATTGCGGGCACTGCCTCTGAGCGAACCTGAGAGACCACTATACGCTCTGGTGATTGAGCTGGGTGTGTCTTGTTCCTTACTCCAAACGAGATTTTCGGTTGTTTCCATTTACGTCAGAAGTGCTGGCAGAAAGGGAAAGTACTGCGAGAAGGGTATTCAACGGCATAATTCGCCAAAAAGTATGAGGAATGTTTAGGCTCTAAAGGCGCCAGTGTGGAGCGAAAGATTGCGGTCTTCAACAAGGCCCGACAAGCACGCTACAGCAAAAGGAGCAGCACCTGAGGTGAATGACACTAGCAAGATTTTATTGAGAGACATGCTGCGGACCGAGGATTTTGTCGGAAATTTTGTACCTTTCATTCCGTGCGCAACGAGAGACATCCATATGATAGTATGATCGTTCAAGCTGCCAAGCTAGTGGCAGTATAACTTGACCTTTTCTCATCTGCTCTGGAAAGTACAAAACTCCAGCCAATGGGTTGCAACTTTGGGAGAGAGAAACACGAACCGGTTTTACAAATTAGGTCGTTTCCAGTTAACACTGAAGTGCATGCTGTGACAGGGACAGGCACTGTTGACAACAATTTACTTCCCTATAAGGTCTGTGTGTTTACAATAATCAGCTGAAGGTTCAAAGGGAAACTAACCGTTCCACAGAAAGGTGCATTCGTGGTGAGCACTGAAGTGCATGCTGTTACAGGCAACGCTGATGTTCCCTCAGTTCCCTGTGAACCGCACTTTCAGTAATCGGTAAATAGTTGGAGAACAACGAACCTCATTCCACGGATGTGTATTCACGGTGAATATCACGCACGGTGCACGCTAGTAGCAAGTTAGAACCCTCTTCATCTCTCTGTTGAATTGAAAGTGGTGAAACTCGTAGCAGAGGGTTAAAGAGTGCTACCTAAGGAAGCTACGAACCTTTGGGCCAAGGCTTTCTCCCATTAACCATGAAGTGGCTTTCTCGTGAAAATCGGCCTCCTTAGTGTCGTGATCCGGTCCCTCTCTGGAACAAACCGTGATAGGAGAAACCCTAAGTCACAAGACAAAATTGGGTTGCATTCACCTTCTTGACAGAAGAGGTCTCCTTCTGAAACGTAACACCTGTGTTTTGAAAAGCTGTTTCTCCATTTGAGAGTATTGGTATTTCTAGGTGTTCTCTTTTTGGATACTTTACATGTGAGCGTTTGGTTTTCTTATAAGTCTCTCGAACTTACCGATAATAATGGCAATAGCGAAGGCGAGAAGAAGTGACACTACAAATGTGGTGAGGGTGAGCCATACAAAATGAGTAAAGCTGTGCGGTGAATGTGGCGAACGCGAAGACCAAATATGATACAGTAGCAATGGTTCATGAGCCAAAAATATTCCAAATGACAAACTTAACGGATGCTACGGAGATTCTAAAAAAGAGATTCGTATCTTGGCTGTAAGTTGTTAGTAGCGTAAGTAAATCGTTTCGGTTGCGAGATGCTCTGTGATTGATGATCCTTCATTCATTTTCAGTTGGTAGGATCACGGAGAAGTTCTTATAGGTCATAGTAACTTATAATTTAAATGTAAGCCTATAGGGTGATTGCTATATACTTATAGATGTAAGAAGATGGTTATCGTTATTGCCCCTCATTTTCAGACGAACAGCGTCTTTCGCGAGGCTCTTCAGTGACTACAGAAAGACAAGATCAGAGCCCTACTAGAAATGCGGACTTTCCAATGAAAAGACGCACTGCAAAAATGTCACGATGCGGAATGCCTTATGAATGCAAACAGTGGTTCGGCGAACTACGTGGATAGCAGTTTTATTTTAACCACTCTACATCTCCCTGAAGCAATCAATCAATGCCTTCCGAAAGACACCTTTCTCGTCCCTTTTACTTTCCTTGTCTTGCTATAAGTTGCATAGGCTTCCCGTTACAAGTTGCAATTTTGGGATTCTAACAGTTTCACGATTTTTCAGCTATTTTGTTCGCACTTCCAAGCTATTGCTGTCGTTCTCATCAGGCGTAAATCACTCATTTTGTTAGACTTTACCACGTTGCATCTATTCTTATTTGCCTTTGTTATTTCTATCACGCTCTTAAAAGTTTGCTGTCCCCTTGAATGCATTTCTCAAGAAGATTAGCGGATTCGCCACTGATGTTTCTACTCTGACAGCTTAATTTAATAGTAGCAGATGCAGACTGTGAATTTGATTAGACGACGGGTTTTGAGCGATTACTGTGGATTTACTGCCCTGCTGATACACACTAACTCTACTACCCTTTTAGACTAGCAATCCGATCAGCAGTCTTCTTCCACCAAGGAGTACCATAGTGGCGAAGAGTGGAAGACCTTAGGAATGGAAGACCTGGTCAACCTTTAACCTTATGACCGCACATTTCTCAAATAACTCGCCTCCCTTTCACCAATAAGCAATATGGTTCAGTGTCTTTCACTCCCGCAGAGTTTACCACAGGAATCAAGACTAGTCGACACAGTGGATCACATGGGCTTTTCCCAGAATCGCCACATCGCGGAAAGATGCTCTCTGTCCTCTCCGCTCGCACCTTCGCCCCATCCCTTTCATGAGATCATTCAACGACACCCTTACTCAACTAATTCATGGTCGTCCTCCTTGTGCAAGTGGTCCAGCCCCCAGGCTAGAGACCGTTCCAGATGACGAAGCCCGCCCCCTTGCTAGGATGCCCTCTACCGAAGGGCCGCTTAGTTGTTCTCTGGGCGGCGGGCATTAATCGGAAATGCATATCCATTTTTGCTGAGCGCACTCGTGCCCATAAGTAATCTGCTCCCCCTTCATTGCATTATTCATTAGGAGCACATACAGTCAACTGCAACCCATCTCGTAGGTAACGCGTCAAGAATCACGAGCGAATGTAATTTCTCAGCTGCAAAAGCGCGACGCACTAAAATGAACGCTACCGGAACTCAAACTCGTACGCCCGAGTAATTTCGAAGTTTTTTTGTTCGAGATTTCCATTGGTTTTTTTTGCCTTTTCGTGATTATATAGGTTGATCAAAGTTTGAATAGGTTTTTTAGTGAAAGTTCCAGAAACTTTCGATCTTGATCGAATCCAATGATCTACCATGTGATGGGATTTAGAACATCGTAGACCTCTCGCGTAATGGCGTAATAATAATACCCATTTTCACTTCAAATCTCACTCTTTTTCAAACCAATTCGCATATTTTTCAAACCAAATTCACCCCTTTTCAAACCAAATTCACCCTCACTTTTCATCAAGTTAACCACACTTATTAGGGCGGGCAACTCATCAACCAGATCACGCCAGACATCACTGCGAGCCCCGCCCCGACGGCCACGCCCACTTGTCAGCAGATTCTCAAATCTTGTTTCATAACTTCTGCTTTTGCTGTTTCCCACAAACACTTTGACTGGAAACCACCGTGCATTCACACATGGCCGACTCCGCCCATTCTCTAAAGGGTTTGGCACTCTAGGCTGACCACGCCCACTGGCTTTTCGCGGAATTTCGATGTTTTTTTCAAAATTTTTGCATTTTAGGGTTGCTGCGTGAAGCCCCGCCCACTGTGAGATGCTCCGCCCACTTTGAGAAGCCCCGCCCACTTTTCAAAAATGGTGCAGATCGGCAGTATAGAGACTTGGCTTGCATGTTAGGGTCTCGTACGTCACTCGGAACAAGAAAATCCGGCAAAGTTTATTCCGAATGATCAGCAATACCCTAACATGCAAGCCAAGTCTCTATACTGCCGATCTGCACCATTTTTGAAAAGTGGGCGGGGCTTATTCGGAGGGAAAGGAGCATCTCAACAAGGCGGAGCTTACGCAGCAACCCTAAACATCAAAAATTTCGGAAACATGCGAAATTCCGCGAGCAAACAGCCAGGGGCGGCAGCCTAGAGTGCCAAACCCTTTAGAGAATGGGCGGAGTCGGCCATGTGTGAATGCACGGTGGTTTCCAGTCAAAGGGTTTGTGGGAAACAGCAAAAGCAGAAGTTATGAAACAAGATTTGAGAATCTATGTCCGCGCTGACAAGTGGGCGTGGCCGTCGGGGCGGGGCTCGCCACGTGAATGTCTGGCTGTGCATTGGTTGATTGAGTGCCGCCCCTAATAATGGTCGTTAACTGATGCAAGACGTGAGGTGAATTTTCGGTTTTATAAGGGCGTGAATTGCTTTCGGAAAAGACGAATTTGGTTTGAAAAAAGGCCAGGAATTGGTTCGAAAAGGTAACTTTACCAAGTGAAAATGGTATATGAGCGCCTTACCTCCTTATTAGCTCAAACAATTGGTCAATCCACAGAGACCATGTGATGCATCACCTTCTACGAGTGGCGCCGTGACACCCGGTGGCGGACGCACGCTTCCGTACACGCAAAGAATCCGATCATGGGGGAGGGCACCACTTCACAGCTACGGTCCATCGCTGGTTCAAGGAAGGGAGACCCGGACTTTGAAGACAAGCCTCGGTCGGGACGCCCTCTCGCCGGCGACGACTCTGTCATTCTCGACGCCATCGAAGAGGATCCGGAAGTTAACTTCCGCAGTCTTGCGACGAGACTTGGGTGTGCCCAATCAACAGTCGTCGGTCGCCTTCAGGCCCTCGGTTACAGAAAAGTGCTGACTCGATGGATACCTCATGTCTTGACCGATAGCATGCGGTACACCCGGGTATCCATTTGTCAGTCATTTGTCAGTCCTTTTCCGCCCACATCGCAAGGAGTTTCTGGATGACCGAGTTACTGGACATGAAAGCTGGATCCTCCACGACGCTAGCAAGCACCGCGCCGTCTGGCTCCCGCGGGGAGAACAGCCGCCGACGCAAGCCAAATCCAAGCTCCACCACAAGAAGTTCTCCACTTTAGCGTTCTACGAACTGCTCAAGCAAGGCCACACCGTCACCGCTCCCTTGTTATGGCTGCAGAAACTTGCGGAAGCCGTTCGAGAAAAACGGCCTAGACGAACTTTTGTGCACCTCCTCCATGACAACGCTAGGCCTCACATAGGTAAAGAGACCCGTGCAAAATTGGAGGAGCTAGGCTGGGACACGGTTCCACATCCACCCTATTCACCTGATATTGCCCCCTCAGATTACCACTTGTTCCGGCCCCTCAAGGCTTTCCTAGCAAAAAAACGATTCGTCAACTATGACCACCTTGAACAAGTGGTCGGTGACTTCTTTGACTCCCAATCTCCCCAGTTCTGGGAGAAGGGAATCGCTGACCTGCCCGTTAGGTGGGACAATGTTATGACTAACGATGGTTATTATATTGTTGATTAGCTTGCATTGTTTGCTGAGTTGTAAAATAAAACAGAAAAAAATCTCAACCCTATCAAAACTTTTTGATCAACCTAATATTTTCTTTGCATTGGATAATATCAACTACAGGAGATGCGAAAAAGCGATTTGTGAGCCAGGTTTCGCAGAGCGACCGCAGGCGGTGTGACTGTCAGGGAGCAATTTTGTTCTTGCTCTTGAGACTCTTCTTGCTTTTTTCTTCTTTGGGAATTACTTATCAGCTACTGTTTCATAATTGAACAGCAACTATCCATGACACTTTATCGCGGGAACTGTCTTCGAGCACCTATCCATAAAAACCTTCAGATGCCTTCTTTTTTTGAGAGTATAGAATATTATTGCTATACGCTAATTCGTTAGTTAATAAGATTACCGTGAAAATACAAGCAGGCGAGGGCTCGACAGAATGAAAGAGAAACAGGGAGAGTGTCCGTTTTCACACAACCACACGATGATTGCAAGGGCCACCGACCAGACACTGCGATGGACAACTGCATGGAGGTACGAAAGCAACCCCTGAAATACAATGATGAGAAACTGAAGCGATGAATATTTCACTTGCCTACCTCTCGACAAAAAGGTGCAATTACTGCAAAGTACATGAGTAGAGTGGCTAACACGTGCAGTAGAGTCAAAATAGTTGGGCTTAAACGTCTCGAACTCCGAACACATGCTGTCCATCCAGTAAGGAGACCTATGAATAGCTAAAGAGAATGTAATATGTGAACGGGGCCATGCAAGCAATACCTATGACAAACGAAGAACATCGAGCGATTGGTGAAGCATGAAGAAGGCGAAATGAAATCTCAGTTGACTCGATACTCTCGCCGATAAGAAGACCCATAAATGCGTTAGCAGGTATCCTGAACACAAAGATTAGTTACACAAAAATGGAGAGCAACTGGTAAAGGAAAATTTTTGTGAAACAGACGTGTTGAGCGCGTATACGACAATCTGATAGCTCATTGAAAGCAGTACCAGACATACGATTATCGAGTTGGCGAGGTAGTTCCATCGGAGAAGAACGAGCAGGAAGAGCGGAGAAAACTGAAATACCCTTCTGCGGCTGGTGCAGATTATTTCATGGAATGTGTTCACTTCAGGATTTAAACATGACTTCGACAGCTTTTAATGTACACAGACGCATGGACCACGTTCACAGTTAATTTTAGAAATGCGCCATTTTCTCACGTTTCCGACTCGAGTCGAGAACATTTCTGATGGGTTACTGAACACTATCATTGCTTCCACCTTGTTGTCCCATAACGTGCTTGTTTTAGGGGTTTCCCTCAATAAGACGTCTTATCCTCAAAATGACGGGTGGCTCTAAGAAAAAGCGCCGTTACCGCGTTACTGTAGATGTTTCCTGATTAACTGGCCAAGCACTCAACTTCTACATGTAGTTTCACTGTCCTGGTAACTAAAACGGAAAACCACAACGGGAACGTTGCTACTCAAAAAATTGTGGACGATTCGCTGCGTGGAAAGAGGGCTAAAGTCGTAAAGAGCAGTTTGAAGTTCGAAGGAAACCTAGCCTCGAGTGAATTTCTGTCGGAAGGGTCACATTGGTGGGAAACGAGATGGATTTGAGAGAAAAGGCAAATTTGAAAATAAGTTCACATTGCTATCTAAACGTAATAGTGTTTGAAGAATGTGAGAGGTAGAAATTCTTCTGTGGAAACTCTTCGCGAGGTTGATACAGCAGTTTATTCGGCTTACGCACGTTTCGGCGAGACCGCCTTCATCAGAGCCTGAAAGGACCGAAACGATTTGCGACTATCCGATCAAATGTCTCTGCAGCCTACTGAAGTTCGACCCTAAACAGGTCATCACCCAATCACGGGGAAGAGCACTTACCGTAATCCAGTCCGATCCCAGAGACCAATAGGAAGGTGGCAGCTGAAGCTGATCGGACTGCTCTGCATTCAGAGCCCCTCGTGGAAGGCCACCCTTATATAGGGCCTCAGTTCCCGCGTAATAGTGAGGCATTCTTCCCTCCGGTTCATCTTTGGATCGATTTCTATTCTTTTCTCAATGTCATCTTGGTGCAGCTGCTCAGATATATACCATCCCACCTGACAAACACGCAAATGCTCCTGGATCGTCTTCAAGCACTGCAGATCAACAGTGCTTGCGTTATGGAGTCATTCGACGTGGAATCCCTGTACACGAACGTAAGCAATGTGTCTGCTATGGAAGCCGTAATGGAGCTTCTAAATCAGCACCAGGGCGAGATCAACTTGCAGGGATTCTCTATCAACCAGTTGATGACGCTGCTCAATGAGTGTCTCAACTGTAACATTTTCAGGTGGTCTGGTAGATACTTTGCGCAGACCAGGGGCTTAGCCATGGGTCAACGACTAGCGCCCACACTGGCCATCGCTTTCATGTCCAGGATAGAGGCGCCTGTTCTGGAACGCCACCCCATGT
>MU915898.1:5118-16815 GCA_036418165.1 Cooperia oncophora
AGAGGGACAAGCTACCCCCAGGGACACGTTCACGACAAACTTGGCTGTTCGTCCATCTTTATTCTTAGAAAATATACTGGCAGACACCATTGTCTGCCATCGTCCCATGAGACAGACTGGCTGTCAGCCACCATTGTCTGCCATCGTCCACAACGTGTTAAGAACCCCGTAAATAGCAGCGTGTTCGATGAAAAAAGAGGCATCGCGCCAACATCAAAATTGAACGTCGTATTCGTGATTAGCATCCGACACTACACGTAAACACACTCACAATCAGCCGTGAATATGGCGAAAATTTTGACGGCGCCTGATGGTCATGTGAGGCCGGATTTGAAAATGTCACGTTCGTGATCAGCATTTGAGATCTTTGGGGTCGGGCTACTTGAATATGCTAGAGCCTCAATTCGAGAGAGGAGGTTCTTTCTCGCGACACTTTCTTGAGATTTGTGTGACACCGAGATTATCCTGCACTTGCAGACAAATTCCTTTTCGATGCTCTTCGAAGTGAAATTGTATTGAAAAAAGCAGTCTTCGCAGAATCCAGGGTTTTCTCGTGAAAAGGCGTGGAACATTTTTTTGCGAGCGCTTGTTAGAAGGGTCTGATTTGCAAATTATGCCTGCGTCGACGACTTCACTTTCAAGAAAACATTTACCGTCTGCAAAGTTACGAATTAGAGACGCATAAAGTTCTTCTCGACGCTGGGGGGATGCATTTTGCTAAATCCGTGAAATGGAACGAACTCCGCTGATCCACATTTATTTATTTATTTGTTTATTTAATACCGTACACTCAAGGTGTGCACACAAAAAAAAATATCTAAAAAGAAAGCGTGAAAAGGACTATAGCGGAAACTGCAAATGGGCTTGACGCATCAAAGCAACTATGAACCTGACATCTCATATTATAACTCGAAGAGTTGACAAGATTGATTGCTAATCCTTTTCCTGACGCAGCGATAAGTCAGAAGTTTCAATTAAAGTAATCAGCAGACTTCGGAACCACTTAAAGGGAGCGCTCGCGTTCACTTGATGTTCCTACGCCCTGGATATCATAGATGGATATTATAGCCCTCCCCGTAAGGATGCAGTATGTACTAGTTTTGCATCTCACAAAGGCAAGAGGATAGCGCCTATCGCTACGTGCACTTCATTTTCTAAATGGGTTGCCTGATGGTGCGGTTGTTCCATTGCTGCTTCTCTCCACGTCGTGTGGTGAGAGTGAGGTGATAAGGGGAAACAGCTGAAATCAACAAGTGAGAACTCGTGCAACCACTCCTTCACTCGGCCCTTGAGCAGTTTACTCGGTATGAAATTTCCATTATAGGGCATTTTGCATTTTTCACTAATAGGCTTTCTTGCTACCTTGCTATTACTACCTGAGCCGCATACACATCAAATTTGAACGCGGGCGCTGCCTTTAACCTGAGGGACCTAGGGGCATTCTTTCTTTTATTTTTTAACCTATTAACATGTTAATTTTTAACACATGATGAGACTTATGAACTCTTGAACACTCACGAAGTCCGAACTTAACTATGCATGCCTGCCGTAGCTTTGCACGGTTTACACGGTGCAGAATGCCCCCTCTCAGGCGCCGAACTGCGCAGGACGAGACATCTACATATCAACGTGGGTGAAACGTCACTTTAGCAACTTTGGGCCTTACCGCCACTACCGTACCACTTTCCTGGCATAAAACTTACATGCGCTTCCTACAGATAGCTTAGATTTATTAGTGTTGGTGGGCTCTGCCCTCAGCCTGAAGTGAAGAGTACAACAAGTTAGAAACAAGGGGCATCTCGAACATAAAGTAAGGAGTACAATAGGTTAGAAACAAAGAGGAAATCCAGGAAGATGTGACAATCCACTCATGTAAATTTGAATAGGAAGTCGTAGGATAAGTAGTTAATGCACGTGATGTGATCAGCAGCCCATTATCAGTGCGCTCGAGGAGAAATTACTATTAAGGGCAGCTGTGACGCACACATAGTAGAACGCCTCCTCAGCTCACGTCTTTTCTACTTCTCGATGACACATCTCAAATTTACCCGGTGAAGCATGCTGAACCGGAAGACGCGCTTACCAGCTCGGCACGATGTCTTAGATTGCGAGAAGTTCGCGAAACTACCTATGGAACATACCCAGATCAATGGTCAGGCAGTAGCCGATTTGCCTTCTTCCCCCTCCTTCGCCCCAAATGCTGCGGTGTTTTTGTGCATTCATTTCTGAGAATAATCTACAGCATATAAGCTTCTCAGAACCAAGTCCAAGTTCCATAGAATCCTTATTCCAGGAAGGAGTGTGGGAAGTAAAATGAAAAATTGTTGACACGTGAAATATTGTGTATCACGCGCGACCACGGCTCAATTACTCAGACGTCATTGGCGGAAGTGGCAAGGGGCCAGTGAGCACTTGAAGCCTGGTCTGGTCGTCGAACAACCGCCAAACGCAGTGCAAATAGGAGCTTGGGATGTCGACGGTTTCAAGTTCCCAGATATTTGAGACTTTCAATGAAGTTTTCGACTTTCTCATGCGTTCGACCTCTCTGTAGCTGACTCTTGGGATGAGCATAACTACACCTACCCTAGCAAGACAGCCCTGAATGGCACCTTACAGGATGTTATGCAGTTCATTCGTGACACCCCCGCGCAGTCGTTCCACTTCAACGACTTGGAATGAAGGCAAAGGGAAACATCCGTACAGTAGCTGTCTGGCATAGTTCCTCGTTCCCCAAATGGGTATACAGGAGGAAGTGGGCACACATCCGGAGAGCTATTAGGTCATCCCATTCAAAGTGGCCGACACATATAGAGGAATGGCAGAAAAGCAAAGGGGATAGAGCAGCGGGCTACTATACCATTTGGAAGCTAGTACCTTAAAGGCAGTTGGCACGATAAATCCCTACTAGGTGGTAGGGATTTGTTACAACTGGGCTCTAACAGAACTCGCGTGACCTCGAGACAGGCGCTGCGTGGACCAGCCTTTTCAAGAAGCCCGGTACCTCTATAACGCCCTATTGAGCAACAACTTTACGTCCCAAACGCCTTCCTTGCCCGCCCGCCCACAAACGGACGACCGTTTCTGACGCTCGTATTCAATCATTTTGCTGGAGCAACATCTACTAAAGCAAAGATATTGGTACTTGAAATTGCCGGCCGTTGATGCTGCATGCATACATTGGATACAAACTTTTGCAGCCGTATCTTCCGGTAGCGGTGATGCGCAAGATGCGTACGCGCGAACACAACCTCCGTCCCCGAAAGCAATCCGATCTTACGACCATCACTGAGAAAACCGGAGGCTGTTTTCTTTGGCCGTGATTTTGACCGCTTTTCACTCCCGTTCTTTTCGGCCATTTCTCCACTATACAGGCGCACCCTACTAGCATTTCCAGGCCTTGAGTCAGCGAAAGATCATCGCTGCCCAACTGCCCTTAAGCTGTGTATCTGTGAAATTTGGCGAACCTAGCCTCTGAAGAAGTTCTCGAGAAATTGAAGAGAAGCCGAGTGGTGAAAATCGGCGCCGGTTTTTCAAATCAGACGTCATAAAAGGAAAGTGCGCTGCTCAAATTTGACCTGCGCCGGACCATAGTTGTGTGTAAGGGTGTTCTCGAAATACACGGTGGAAGATCTGGTTCAGGAGCCCGTACAAGGAAGAAAGGAAAAAATTTGTTGTCGTGGGTGGTCCATGACATTCATTCCTGCCACAAGGAAAAAACGGGTTGGATAAGTCCAGGCCCACTGAATAGTCTGATCACAGAGCCTGGACCCCTGTCGAGCTTCCCCGCGACGTCCTGACATCCCAGCTGCAATTGCTGCCCGAGTTATGTCCGATAAACGGAGGATGGTCAAGAGGGTGGCGCATGGGTACCCAATTTTCTTATAGAAGCACGAACGCAGTACCGATTCTATACCTCCAGCAGTAATGTTCTCGCCTAAGAGAAAGTGCTCACTCACAACTGTGAAACGCACCCCGGCCCTAGATGAAATATGGGTGGTCTCGGACCTCGAGTCGAAACTCACAATCGTCAATTTTCTATGAATGCAGATGAGAAGCCGCCCGAGTTGTCTACCATGGGGCAGTTACGTGGGCGCAAGTGGTGATAGAGTCAGTGCATAGGCGAACGAGAGTCCCCCACACTGGCTGCCTTCATGCCCGCTGGCTCTATACAGAGTGTACAAAATCCCGTCACTGTCTGGGTCCAGGACAGGCGGGGGGGTGGGCGTGCGGGCCTGGGCCGGCGCAGCCGCGGCCTCGTTCAACAGTACGAGTACCCCATCGTGCTACATTACTAACTAAATGACCCGGTAAACCATAACCCAGCTGCATATTGCCTGTTCCTCCGGGGCATTCAGTCGAACAAATGGATGGTACCACACAACTACAGAAGGCCACCGTTGCTCGTCATAGTGCCAGACCCCGAGTAACTGTATTGTAGATCAGTGCTGGGACACAAACAATACTGAGACCTGAGTTCAATCGTCCCATTCGCCCGTCATAAAGCCATGCGATTACAACTGTTCTATTCAGTAGAGAGTACCTCTTTCGAGCTCGGCAAACGCTACAAGTCTTGTCATTTGCCGAACTGGGCATCAAACCCAGGCAATCTTACTCGCACTTTGGGGCTGAAAATCGAAGGTACCAGAGGTCCAAAGGCCCTCGGGGCACTGGGAGCGGGTCATTGGTGAAGGAGGGATTTACTCATCCTAAAGCTAAAATATCACTTTTCTATCTATTCTCCTCTTTGTTTTTATTCAAAAAAAACCATCGGCCACTTTGAATGGGATGACCTAATAGAATCAATCTGTTTCTGCGAATAATTTGAAGAGAAATTCTGAGCAAGTAGAATTCTCAGGACTACGTGAAACGGCGTGGAATCTTTCTACCTACCGCGTGACAGAAAAGACAAACAGCAAAGCCTAAAACAAAACAGAATGTAATCTGCTGTACGTCCAATCAGCGCTTTTCAGGGGGGACACTACAACAAACACTGGAAGGGGGGAATCGAGTTTATCCAACTGCTAGACATCTCGAAGGCCACATTAAGTTCACCAAAAATCAGTTGACATTCCATCACTTGCAAAATGCAAGTTCAAGTATCGGCTATTGAGGGAAGGGATGCGTCTGCAGAAATGGTGTGGGAAGCGTTTGACAGTTGACCTGTTTAAGAGGAGTGGGATTTGATGAATGCAAAAGTCCGTTTTTCTGGAAAGATCACGCTCGTGTTTCGTCCACCACCCCTGAACAGGTGCGACGTTCACGGTGTCGCCCCGCCTTCACAATCCAAATTCTTCTTATTTGTGTTTATTTATTATGCAAAAAAAGAACAAAATGACTCACATCCAACTCCAGACGGGCACAAACTTCGCCTCGTCTCACCCTTGCCATCTTGGTCAAATCGCCAAAGAAGACAGATAGCACTAGTACAGCCCCGCACCGTAATTCTCTAGATGATAATTTTTTGGACTGAAGGAGATCCTCAATAGGTAATTCGGTCACACCAGGCAACAATTAAGCCGAAGGGAGTGCTTTCCGTGTCACAGGGCTTTTAGAGAAAAAAAAATAGAAAGATGCCTAAATAGTGCAAGGACTGCAAGCCCAACAGACTTAAGTGGATCGGCTGCAAGAAGTTGCCCCCTGGATTGAACACGAATCCGGGGCTATGACCCACAGCTCGAGTATTTGAGAACAAGTTCTCGTCAATCTACACTGGAAAAAATGCAACAAGTCAGCGAATAAACTTTAATAAATGTAGTTCGAAACCGCCTCTACGATCGCACATGTGTAACTCCTGATTGCGTAGTTAGCCCTGCTGGCAGGGAAGGAGACTGCATTGTCGCAGATGGGGTCTACAAGATCTCTTGTCTAATTTGTGGAGATGAATTACATTGGTGAAACGGCTGAGCCACTCCATGTGCGGACCAAGGAGCATCTGGATGGAAAATCTAGACTGCGTGTATCAACCCCATTAGGATGTCACAGGGTACAAGACCACAACGGAGACGATTTTGGAGTCATGGTAGAGGTTTCAGAGCGCGAAGACCAACTTTTCGCGCGAAAAACTCTCGAAGCATTCTGGATTCAGGTCAGGAATCCAAGAATGAACCGAAGGGGAGAATGCTTATCAATCACGCGAGAGCTATCTCCCTATATAAACCAGTCGCCTCGCCGGCTGACGCCGGCGCGGCTCCTTCTGATACGGCCCGGCTGCGCCGGGCGGGCGCGGCTTCGCCGCGCGTATTTTCTCTTCACATATTTCTAGACTCAACTGATATCCGCCTTTTGTTCTGTACTCCACTTTTTCCGGTGTCTGAAGTACTCTTGAGCTATTTTACAGATTCTTCGTCTGACTCCGCCCACCTCAGAGCAGGCCCCGCCCACAATTTTTGTGCCCCACAATCTTCACCGGCGACCCTCTGCTGACCTTAATCCACTTTTTTCCGGTGTCTGAAGTGCTCTGGGACCGTTTCTGCAGATCTTTTGTCTGACTCCGCCCACCTCGAAGCAGGCTCCGCCCCCAATTTTTGTCCACAGTCCTCACTGGCGACCCTCTGCTGACCTTAATCCACTTTTTTCCGGTCTTCGGAGTGCTCTGGGACAGTTTTAGAGAATTTTCGTCTGGCTCCGCCCACCTCGGGCTGGCCCCGCCCACAATATGTATACCCCACATTTCTCAATCGGCGACCCTCTGCTGACCTTAATCCACTTTTTCCCGTGTCTGGAGTGCTCTGAAACTATTTTACAGATTTTTCGTCTGACTCCGCCCAAACCGGAGCAGGCCCCGCCCACAATGTTTGTGCCCCACAGTCCTCACCGGCGAACCTTTGCCGACCTTGACGCACGTTTTTCCGGTCTTTGCAGTGCTCTGGAACCGAGCTACAAACTTTTAAAATGAGTATCCTGCGGTTTAGGGCAAGCTCCGCCCACTGTGGGCGGATCTCAACACATTTTGAGCGTGCCCAATACTCGCCAGATATTTACATTCTGCACTGAGCTTTTTGCGGCTTCTGAACACTCTCGCGAACCGAGTTACTGAGTTTTATGCGAAGCACCGCCCACCTTGAGTACGCCCCGCCCATTTTGGATGTGTCTGCCACAGTTAGTCTGGCGACTCCTTACTAACCTTATTCCCTTTTTTCCCCATCTTAGGCTGCTCCGGAAGCGAATTATGAACATTTTTCTGCGGAACCCCAAAATTTCAGCGAGTGCCCCGCCCACTGTGGGCGGGGCTTCGCATAGGTCAAGTGTGCTTTTTATTTCTTGTCCCATGCTCTACCCATCCCCACCTTGACCCGACCTCTCCAAGTCGTTCTTCAGGTCGAACCGAATTTCCGGACAGACAAACAAACTTACAAACAAACAAACAAACTTACAAACAAACAGACGAAGCGAATTATATATATGGGGTGATAGTTTGTAACATTGTAATTTGTCGGGCGGCACGAGCTCGGGTCAGGCCGCCTTGATCTACCAATGGTGCTCGAGCGATGATCGATGTGGGAAGAAATTACGACTGGTGGGAAGGCCGCTTCGCATTGATGAGGATCGTATACGGAATGATTTTGCTGGGATATTACCCCACACCACTTCCACGCCGTGTAGGATGAAATTTTTACAAAATGAATGAAATTTTGAATAAAATTTTTTAACAGTACGCACCGGTTCATTTGGTCTTCAGTCGTATTTTTGTGAGTGGCAGTCCCGTGAACCAGAATGGGGGATGCACTGCTGGCAGCTCAAAAAAACATGGAAAAGCGCTACTTGCTTGTGGCGCAGCCGCGGCTCCACCCAGCAACACCCAGAGAAAGAAATGACACCAATAAATGGGAATTCGCCCGATCACTTTGTTCGCCCTACATGTGCAAGCGCGTTTCAGATTGGGGTTTTATATGCAACGTGCACGTTTTCCCCGCCTTTCTCTCCACTTTTGTGTTATTTACCATCTTGCCGTTACTACTCAAAGGCAGTTGGCACGATAAATCCTCCAAGACGAGCAGGACTAATACGCCTGGCAGGACGGAATTCCGCGACCCTGAGCAGGCGCTGCATAATGCCTTTTCCAGGGAAGGTGCCCTTATAAGGGCGCTATCAAGCCACAACTTTACGTCCCAAACGCCCCCTTGCCCGCCCGCCCACAAATGGACGACTGTTCCAGACGCTCTAATTGATTCATTTGCTAAGCAAATTATGAAGCGAAGGCATTGGTATGAAGCGGTCGTGATGCTGCATGGATATATGAGTACACATATGCAGCCGTACCTTCGGTAGCAGTTATTGGTGAGATGCCTTCGGGAAACTCGTCCAAAATGATTACTAACACAGTGAGAACGGAGGCTTTTTCTTCGCAGGATTTTGACCGTTTCACTCCGTTCTTTCGCCATTTCCCCACTATATAGCGCCCTACTAGCATTTTAGGCCGAGCACCAATCATCGTGCCAACTGCCTTTAAGCAGCACAATTCTATTTTTGAAAGTGGGACGGCCTTTAGCTAGTGGTCAATCGCTACATGAGGACCATTCTTCAGGAAGTGATTCAGGGACCCATATCAGCACTGCCATGCTCATCTGTAAGTTGTTGGTTGACGAGGTATGAGAACGGGTTTGTCATTTATGTCATGTCATTTGACGGTCGTTTTGGAATGCCTGAAAAGCTTCACAACTGGATGCTGCTCACAAGAGAAGGTTGCTCGAAGTGACCATTTCGAAGATCGAAGTGCCCGGCTGAAAGGTTTTTGAACGAGGGTTACGAAGCCGTCGTCCATATCTGCTGCGGACTTCCCAGAAGAAACTTACGGGGCTTTTTAGGGACAGCATACTCTCGTTCATTGCGAATCAAACCGCTCGTAGCAGCATGGCCTAGTGGTTACGTCGTAGGGATAACGGATTCCTGGTCACAGGTTTGGGTCCTTGATGCGTGTATTGGGAAGTAATGCTCACTCAAAAGTGTTTTTGCATAACTCTTGGGCTTGATAGTGTCGTGGCGTAATGTTTCTGAACTGATGGAGCCATTGCGAACGATAGAACATTTCTGGTTTCTGATACCAGCCAAAGACTTCCAGCAGGTGCGAAAGCACCACTTCTGGAATAGAACATCTTTCAACACTATGTAGGTGATGAATGAAGGTTTTGCCCATCACGTTCTCCAGCATGATAGCCACATCAAAGCCACGTCATGTGAAAGCACCCAACATACTCAACTTCGCGCCCAACTTCGTCTGTTTTGGGTCCAGCCATGTCGTTTGGAGAATCAAACCGTTTTTCAGTACAAACTCATTCGGTGGAATGCATTTTGGTCGTGAAAAATATGTTCCACAAATCAAAAGAAGAAGTCGACAGCTAAACATGTTCTACATGGAATGCCACACAATGGCTCCATCACCTTCAGAAACATTACGTCACGACATTATCAAGCGCAAGAGTTATGCAAAAACGCTTCCGAGTGCACAGAGACCACTTTGAAAAAATGCAAAAGAGCACACGCATCGAAGGATCCAAACGCTTGACAACGATTCCGTGAGCACTACGATGTAACCACTCGGCTAGGCTGCTAATATCACTTCAGCCTGACGCCGCTGATTCGTACTGATGCGAGTATTCTCCCCCTAAAAAGCTCCGTAACTCCGTAGCAGATATAGGAAACGGTGTCTGTGTCTTCGTCCAAAGACCTTTTCCACTACGAATGACCACTTCGACCTACCATCCTTCCCTTGTCAGTACTTGGGTTGGAGACGGACCGGGAATCGCAGATGCTGTAGGCTCTGTTAGTCTCTATAGCTACCACTGCAGGATAGTGCACACGAAGTTGAATACATTCGTTTAAGAGAGTTCATATACGGTTGAAATGGCCGCTCACGATCATCAAGGCCAGGCATAAGTTTGCAGAAGATTGGCCGTCAGTACTGTCTCACACTGGATGAGGATGTCTTTGCAATACTCCCCATTCCTTAATGGAACAGGAAGCTTGAAGGAAATATAGTGCAGCTGCGTTACGAGACTTGAGTCTTGCACTACAATGGATAGACACTCTACCAATTCCTGAGACTCCTTCCATGCGAAGTAGCCCGGTCCGCAGTCTCATTGTCAGAGATTGTCCAACGGCGATGGCGCTGCGGGCGCCGTAACATGGATTGCATAAAGTCGCTTCACTGTCTTATTTATTATTGGTGATCATTAATTTTTAACGTTTTAAAGTATCCACACATCGAGGGTATCTTCAGCGCATATTCCGCTCCCCACAACCCAAGAATATTGACACCTTTGCTCTATGCTAACTGACTCCCCTAACGATTCTCCTCCATCTAAAGGTCTAATACGACCCCCTTGGTTGGAGAAACCCTGAAGCTGATGTGCCCTCTTCGGTTGAGACCTTCTAGGGACAGTGCAGCGTTTCCTCTCGCACTGTTCCACATTCCGTAGCCGGACCACCCACAAAACCTCTGCGAAGACTTTGGCATCGATAGGCAGCAGCAAACAACTAGCATGGGTCTCACCGCGGTGCTTGTCTTGCGCACCATCTGTGACGACCCGCACCATCTGTGACGACCACATTCGCACAAGCTACAAAACAGATCTTCTTTCCGTAAAGGCGACATGTCCAGTCAAACTCTTTTAAACCGCTCATTTTTCCTTGTTCTGAAAACGGTCTGATGAGTTATCACAAGAATGCTGAGTTGTGGGCAAAAGTCGTGCCCAGGCGGGAGTCGAACCCGCACCTCACGCTTTCCGGGCGAGTGCGCTATCCGTTACGCCACCAGGGCCGCTTTTACCCTCTCAGCTTAACGGCTTTTATGCCGTAGTCTATCACCATGTTAAACGTTTGAGTGCTGATAGGCTACGGCATAAAAGCCGTTGAAGCTGAGAGGGTAAAAGCGGCCCTGGTGGCGTAACGGATAGCGCACTCGCCCGGAAAGCGTGAGGTGCGGGTTCGACTCCCGCCTGGGGCACGACTTTTGCCCACAACTCAGCATTCTTGTGATAACTTTCGGAACGCGAACTGCGGCGTAAAACAGCAGTTATCATATAAAACAAGGTCGGATCAGCGATTTGCAAACGTGTATTTCAAAATGGGATAAAACCCGCTCTGAGGAGAAAAGGAAGGAACCGCCTAGCTTTTGCACCGTCGACCGCAGGCTATGGTTTTTACTCTCCACCCACATCTCTTTATATTTGTAGGTTCGAATAGCGCCTTTAGACCCATAGCGACAGTTCATCGCAATGTCTGTTAGTAGGTGCCCGAATGTTTCATTGAAGCGGAGCACGACTAACACGCCACTAGCAGAAGATCTGCTAAACTTCACCAAAGCACGTTCTGCTGGCACTGTTTATCGACGGGGGGGCATTTTGTATTATAATTGCTTCCCTGGTTCCGGTTTACAAATCTCACTCTGGTAAAACTTGTGAACGCTTGTGAAGCTGGAGCAAGATCGTCTAGCCACCATCCTAAAACGTGTCAACTCGAAAAAAGGGTACCTAGATGGGTTGGCAAATCTAAAAGCAGAATGCCCCCCGTCGATAAACAGCGCCCGTTCTGCTCCATGAATCTATCTGCGCGGTTTCTAGCTCGCCAGTTAGCGAAGTTTGTGAAAACGGTCGGTGTGGATGAAGGACGTCTTCTGCAGCGCAAGTCGGTCACAGTGGGCTGAGTTACGGAGGAAGTAGTAAAATAAGATTTTGTAGGCAGGGGTTCGTTCTTCATATG
>MU915899.1:0-14782 GCA_036418165.1 Cooperia oncophora
AAAAAAATTTTTTTAGACCAAAACGACCCGCCTGTTGGGGAATCTCCAACACGATGTGCCCTGGGCAAACTAGTATGTATATGTTAAATCTGAGATTCTTACCTGTTTGAGCGATTTCTGTTGGCATTAGTTAAGCTCGAGACAATGTAGGACGTGCTCAGCCTGAGCAAGAACCTTTTCAAAATTCAATGGTAGCGTCGGCGACTACCCAATATGCAGAAGCCGTTCGTTGCATAAGGTATCCTGGTACGCGAAGCATCCCCCATCATCGTGACTCAGAGGCTTGACAAAAGCGCCATGGACGCTGACGACGATCCAGCTGCGCCTTCGTGAGCTTGATATCACTGTCTCGTTTCAGAATCGTTATGTAGCGGTGGGGTCTCAATCATTACAATATTTTCTAGCCAAACCATGTTATGCTTCTCTTTTCCACACGTACTTAGTCTTTCTGCGCCACATCCTCCCACAATGCCTAGGGCCAACCGGTTTATTATCTATTTTCGACAGTTCGATTAGCTTTTTTTCTTCACTACTACCTTACTTACGCACTACCCGGGATTCTCAGCTCTAATACCTGCAAGTGGTAACTGTCTTTAACAGCCACTATGCATGCAGTTCCGGCTACTATTCTTTTCCACTGTTGAACAATTGCCTTCCCGGCATTTAAAGACAGCCCCCGCGATCAAAGTGGCTCGTGGTCGCCTTTGCTGTGCAAGTAGTCTAGCCTCCAAGCTAGAAGACTGTTCACCTTTCGCGACTCTATTGTGAGCGTGGAGGCTGCTATAGCCGCTCAAAGTGCTAGTTCTAACTCCTCGGACCGCCTTTACTTGCTAGATGTCCTCCGACGGAGGCCACTCACTTGTTCTTAGTTGGGGCGGCGGGCATTGCTAATGCCCCTGGATAATTCTGCTCTCCTTCATTACAGTTTACTCATTGGAGGTATATACATTCAATTCAACCCATTTCGCGAGGTGAAACGCGTAAAAAACACGAGTGACGCAATTTTCGTGATGCAAAACCACGACGCACAAAAGGTGCGCTAATCACAAATTCAGACACCGTGTTGATAAAATTCCTTTTTCCTTCCCAGAGTTTTTCCTCTGCGTTTTTTGTTGTTTTCTTTTTGTATTCTTTCTTTTGCACTGGATGATATCAACTACTGCGAGATGTGATAGAGAGATTTGTGAGCTAGGGGCTGCACAGAGACCGCAGGGAGGTGTAACTGTGAGGGATTTTGTTTATGTTGTTCTGGAGAACGCTTCTTGCCTGTTTTCTTCTTTGGGAGATTACTTATCAGCTGCTGTTTCATAATTGGAAAGCAGCTATCCATGAGACTTTTATCGCGGGAGCTGTCTTTAAAGACAGCCCCCGCGCTCAAGTAGTACATGGTCGTCCTTCCTTGTGCAAGTAGTACAGCCCCAAGCTAGAGACTGTCCCACTCTCGCAACTCCAGCGAGCGATTAGCGAGCTACAGCCGCTGAAAGTTCTAGTTCTAACGCCCCAGTTGGACCGCCCACTTGCTAGATGCCCTCTGACGGAGGGCCGCTCAGTTGTTCTTTGTTGGGGCGGCGGGCATTAATTGGAATCGCATGACCGAGCTTGTGCCCACGAATGATTCTGCTCTCCTTTATTACATTTTATTCATTAGGGGCACATACAGTCAACTCCAACCCATTTCGCAAGGTAAAACGCGTAAAAATCACGAGCGACCCAATTTTCGTGGTGCAAAAGCTCGACGCACTTCACTACACTAAAATATGCACGCTACCGTAACCCTAAATTCGGACGTCGAGTTTTTGAAAGTTTCTTTTCCTTTTCAAGAGTTTTTACTCTGTTTTTGTTGTTTTTTTGTATTCTTTTCTTTGCATTGGATGATATCAACTACTGCGAGATGTGATAGAGAGATTTGTGAGCCAGGGGTTGCACAGAGACCGCAGGGAGGTGTGACTGTCAGGGAGCGATTTTGTTTATGGTGTTCTTGAGGACTCTTCTTGTTTTTTTCTTTGGGGATTACTTATCAGCTACTGTTTCATAATTGAAAAGCAACTATCCATGACACTTTTATCGCGGGAGCTGTCTTTAAAGGCAGTGGCACGATAATGCGGTACTCGCTCTAAAATGCTAGCAGGGTGCTATAAGGATAAAAAAGGATAAAGTCTTCGCCGTTGATCAATCCCTTTGTGGGATGCGGCACGCATTCTACTTCCATTCAGAATCGTAGTGGCTTATTGAATGCGATGTGGCCTATACAATGACTTGCGGTGGCCAGCCGATGTACAAGTCAGTGTTTTATCCTCCCAGACGAATCTGGTACCAATTTACCGTCCCCGGAGGGAAGGCTTGGTTGGCCTGGGCGGGAGTCGACCCGGGATTCGAACCCGGCGCCGCGCGAGTGGTAAGCGCGCCACTTGTCACTACACCACCTCCGCCTCCACAGGTGCTATATAGTGGGAAAATAAAAAAAACGGCGTGAAACGGTCAAGAAACTGCGAAGAAAAGCCTCCGTTCTTAATGACTCAAAAAGCAATTTCGGACGAGTTTCCCATTGGCATCGTGCCAATAACCGCTAGATACAGTTGCATGTATAAACACTCGAAATCCCTGGGATGGGGTAGGCGTGGCTGCGAGTGGCGGCGGTATGCTTTTTGTGAGATATTTTCACTTTTGGGCAGTTGTAGTCATGCCTTTGCCCAGCCGGGAACTAGATGACAGTTGTCTCACAAGAATGCTGAGTTATGGGCAAAAGTCGTGCCCCAGGCGGGAGTCGAACCCGCACCTCACGCTTTCCGGGCGAGTGCGCTATCCGCCAGGGGGCCGCTTTTACCCTCTCAGCTTAACGGCTTTTATGCCGTAGCCTTACAGCACTCACACGTTTAACTTGGTGAGCCGGTCAGCCGTAATCGTTAGATATCGGCATGGAACCGCAAGGCCGAAGGCTTTACAAGTTTTTGAAGCTGTTTTGTTATGATAACTGCTGTTTAACGCCGCAGTACGCGTTCCGAATGTTATCACAAGAATGCTGAGTTGTGGGCAAAAGTCGTGCCCCAGGCGACTGACCGGCTAACCAAGTTGAACGTGTGAGTGCTGTAAGGCTACGGCATATAAAGCGTATAAGATTGTGAAGGCGGTAGAAGCGGCCCTGGTGCGCGTCAACGGATAGCGCAGCTCGCCCACTTAAAGCGTGAGGCGGCGGTTCAACTCCCCTGGTACGACTTTTGGCCCATGAAGTCTGCATTCGTTGTGAGAACATTATGGAGTCGCATACTGCGGCCCGGTAAACAGCAGTTAATCATAATCAAATACGCTTAAACACAGTTTGTCTCTGATTGAAATATTCCCACAGGGCTAACCCATCCTAATTCACCATGTTCAACGAGAGTGTACCTCGTGTATTCATATGAGCAGCGCCGCAGCTCGGGCAGAGGAGGGAAAAAACTCCCCCGTGCCCGTATGCAGCTGGCGTTGCCCTCCACGGGCACCGCGGCGGGAGGGCGGCGTGATGAGCGATGGCCTGCGCCGCCGCCACTGTGCTCCAATCAGCAGCCGCTTTCATGTGGAAGGAGAAAGGGGAAAATAGATGGAGAGAGATGATTAA
Organism: Cooperia oncophora; assembly: GCA_036418165.1. Lineage (NCBI taxonomy): Eukaryota > Metazoa > Nematoda > Chromadorea > Rhabditida > Trichostrongylidae > Cooperia > Cooperia oncophora. Next base: position 3,596 of record MU915899.1, read on the forward strand.
TTAGATGGTAGTAGTTAGTAGTAATGGTGAGAGAATACAGAGAAATCGGCTTCCAAGGTGAATTACTTCACACATGGCCGAGAAGACGCACGCCTATTAGCTCATTACGGCTCACTCCTTGCCGCGGTTGACGTCGAGGGTACACCGCGCGGCATAACGCGCAACGGGTGAGTTTGTAACATCGGAGCCCGCAGCCAGTAGCACTAATCATCCGGTAACTTCGCATTCATGAAAGCCGACACGAGCAGCCAGCATCGGGGCATTTGTGGCGGGGTTGGGGTGGTGGGGGTGGGGCGGCGCGTAGAGTGGGGTCAGGATCGGTATGCTGGCAGAGTTGATAGTGATCTTATAAGGGGTACCTATACTTCCAAAAGGCGCTAGCGCAGCAGCCTCGCTCAGGCGGCGCGGGACATTCGCGTCGCGACAGGGCCGTATTTCATTCTATCTCGTCTTTGGGAACTATCGTGGCCAGCTGCCTTCTGAATGAATCTCAGGTATAGTGGCTCAAATATAAACAGTAGCCCTCGCATATCGCGTAGCTGGAGCTCCGTTCTGCTTCTTTCAGCGACTTCCATCTTGCGAAAGCCACATACTGTTAGCTTTCTTAGCTCTTATTTTCACATACCGTCCAGACAAATCACGATAGAAAGCATGCTTCTCTTCAAGATCCCTCTAAGGCCGCATACGATTCCGGCGCAGTAATCGCCTTATTGCGACTAAGTGAATCCGCAGACATTGTACAGTCACATAAAACGACGCCTCACAACGGAGTGACAAGTCCGGCGCTAACCACTTGTGCCGGTCCTGGCGTTCGCAATCCCGTGTCGACTTGCCGCCTCCAAACCAAGTTCTCTTTCCCCGAGACTGGTAGAATCGGTACCGAGATTCGTCTGGGAGGATAAAAACACTGACTCGTGCATCGGCTGTTCCCCACAAGTCATTGTCGGACCACATCTCATTCAATAAGCCATAAGATTCTAAAGGGAATTAGAGAATGGCGTGGCCGTCGTCCCACAAAGAGGATTAAATCCAAAACGGGCGAAGGCTTTTCCTTACTATTGTACCACGGATAACGAGTAAAGAGACGACGAGAGGAAAATTCAAAACGGAGAGCGAGCTTTGTAAGATAAAGTAATGATTGCATTGTGATGGGCGCATGTGCTCCTCCAGCACAATTCACGGCTGTATGACTCCATGCCTCATGGCCACTTTCATTTCCTTGTTGTCTAGTGCTTCACTTATCTCTCGTTCGATCGGCTCTAGCAAACAGGATACACCATCGTCATCTATGAAACAGCTAGTGTAAGTACGAGCCACCCCCTCCTAGGATTAGGGTCTCCTACGACGCCTCCCCCCCCTTCCAAGCACCTACTCTAACCAATTTTCCCGCATCTTTCCAGTTTTCACCCACAAAATTTTCCCGTCGAGCTTTGGGTATATAGCAAATGTGAAATGAGGAAATTTCTTCAATTTTTCCCAGCTTCCCACGAATTTTTTCGGGATCTCCCGAGGATTTCCTTCTCTGTCGATTAGGCGGATGTATAGCACATGTGAAATAAGATAAAGCAGGAAAAGTTAGCAACAACGGAAAAAAATTCTCCAACGCCGCAACTTTCTCTTGTAAGGCAAATACGACCCCTCCGCCTCCTCAGCGGAAAAGTACGACCCCCGTGTTTGTTTCACACAACAGCGCTATACCCTGGTACCACATTTTTGTCGATGCTAACAAACTGAAATTGAAGCAGCTTTTCTCGTGCGCGTCGAAACATGTGCTTCTTCGAGATTAGGCTCCATGTGGAGCCTAGGGAATACGCCATGCTCTTATATACGTCTCGTCTGTTCTCTCGCTGGCTTGTCTTTCTGTTTCCCTATTCCACTGAACTTATGTAGAACTCTTCACAACCAGGGCAATCTACCTTGAGAACCATACAGTATTTCTGCCAAACATTCTGTTCCTTCCAATGTACTGTTTGCCCCTCATGCTGACATTCATTCGGATTTCATGATATTAAAACGCGTCGTGAAAGAGGTCGTTTGAACGTCACGTTGGTTGAAAGCCCTGTTCGTCCTAGGAAAAGCTATTTCATTGCGAAAGAGTCGATGATGAATGAGGTGTGATAGGAGATGAACGATAAAACCTCTGACTTTCGATAATTTCGTCATCCTTACCCGTTTTACCGCAATATTTAAACGACTCCAGTCGTTATCTCTCCAGTATTCAAGGAAATTGATGTGCATGACGTCGAGATTATGCGTCGAATGACATTCGCTTCATGGAGAGGATGGTAAGTTCGAACGTGAATAGGAGAGGGTCTACGGACAACTGGCATTTGCCTACCTTTCTGTTTTTCTAACATATGCGCGACGTTTTGTGATCACCCTGCCCCACTTCAGGTTTTCACGTGGAATATGTGGCCCATCTATCCCAGAGTCCCCTTCCTCTAAAGGCTCACTCCTAGCTCGTAGCATCTTTTTTGTACTTCCCAGTGATTGGGCAGCCGCAATTCTTTATTTCTACTATGCACTCTGATCGCAACAGGAGACACCATAATTTATAGTTGTCACCTAAGACTACAGAAGCTGAAGAATTTCACCTCTCCACAGCTCGTAATAGTTCTTGTATAATACGTCGTCGATGTCCAGCTTGAAAAGCTGGAGATCATGAAGATGTAAGAGAACTATGCAAGCATCCACAGCCCTTCCTGTGATAACGTTCGTTTAGTGCAGCACTGAACTCCGATAACTGAAAGGAAAGCTGTATGCATGTCTTCCAGGATGCTGATCCTTGAAATGTGCGATGTGAATGGTCCGGCGGTAGAGTGCCACTTCCTTTGCTCAAAAGAGCTCGGGAACGGGACTGGAGCGGAACTGCCTCAGTTACACCATAAATTGTGCTGCATTCTTCAAATGAGATGGAACGTATGAGAGAGAGAGAGCATAGTTTCTGTCTTTTTAGTCCACTACACTATCCCTGGAATGTTGCACTTTTATGTGTCTATGTTACATTCTCATTTATGTATAACACTGCTGAAGCAGCCATGAGAAATACTGAGGTTGTCAACTCTTAACAGTTCTATCATTGCGCTTCGCAAATGAGCTATTACGGCATGCCATTTGGAAGCGTCTCTGGAAGTGTGAGCTGAGATGTCGTCGGACGGATCGCACGAAGCCGGGCAACCACCCAAGTGTCGGAGATTTTTGATGACTACGCCCTCCTCTTAACGCTACAGCCACCTTTGGGACCTACATACCTCTCATCAACTTCTTTCAAGACATTGCCGAATCAATTTTCCAACTTATGCAGAATTTCCGTGAGATTTTTGCTCAGTGTAGGTGCCCAGGCATTGTTCTCCAGCGATCGTTATTTCGGATGCTTCCAAGGACTTGTTAAGCTCGCTAGGTTGAACGAATCGAATTATCCTCTCCGAGAGTGCAAGCGAGTAAAACTGATTCTTGTGGTGGCGGTGCTGATGTGGACCTATTTTGGCAGCTTAAACTTATATTAATACTAGTACAACTTTGATAAAAGCGCCGCTTTGCAAAGAGAGGATGCTCCATATGTTCTGTAGTACCGATATCAGTTAGCGACCTAGGTACTTAGCGATCTTGGAACCCAATATTCATAGTGTAAACCACGCCTTAGTTCATAGGCACTTTTGACAATGTGTTTAGCTTGAAAATTCCATGCTCTTTACTCCTAGTAACTTTGTTCTTTCATATCAGTCTGTCACGACTGAATGGCGCCGGACACGGCGGAATGTCTTGAAGCGATTGGACGAGGGATTGCATTGCATAGGACGAACCTTCCGATTTATAATTTTATTTGGTAGCAGGTTAACTACGAGAGGGGCGGTGAAGGGGGGGGCGGGCCGACCGGGAATGGTGGTTGGTGTCCATCTGTATGTTTTCCTCCTAGTAGTTCGCGCCACGCGCCAAAAGCAGTACACCGTTAATGGGTCCTTCCCGTGTGTGAGAAGAACGGGTTGGCAGCTGTGGAGATGTAACACATTCGGTCATTTGAGGTTCAGACAATGAAGCCCAGGTTCGATACTCAGGTACTTCGGTGTCTGTCCTGTCGGTTGTCCTCCAAGTGAGCGGCTTGGCGTGGACACAGCAGCGAACTCGCCGAGTCGGAGGGGCAGGGAATACCAATATTTGTGAGGGCGCAAGGCAAGCAGACGTCGGACTATGATAAGCAGCGTGACTGTGATACATTTGGGCAGGTCGAGTGGGTCACCCGCGTCAACTGTCCGTTCCCTTGTACTTGTAACTGTTTTCCAATTCTCTCTTCATGAAGGTATTTATACTATTTCGAGAAAATATTAGAAATCTGCTTTTCAGCTTGGCAATAGCGCCTCTCAACTGTATTTGGTGGTCTTTTGTAAGGAAGAAACGAGATGTCTATAGATGAGAAATTACCTAGGAGGGCATAATCGGCACACCAGTATCGCCACCCATGCTCTATCATAATTTTCTCCTTTGAAACTGCGCGAGTACGAAATCAATGATCTTAAAAGAGGAAATGGTGAGGTCGAAGGCATCCTACGAGATATTTCACTCTCCTAACCTTCTGATTGATAATCCGAAAGCCACGCCTTACTTGCTGACTTTGCCGATGTTGGCCGGCATTGCTCTTCCCAGCGCACATGTTGTTGAGGTCTTCCCAACAGGGGGGAGGGCGCATTTGGTCTGAAAAATAGTATTTTTCGATTAATTTTCCCTGTTTCAATGACGTCGTAATCGGCAGGGGCGCGGCTGGGGGGGGGGAGGGTTATTCCCGTCTGACTTCTGACGAGAGTTGCTGATCTTTGGTTTCTGTTTCGTATGACACTATATACCCTCCGTGCCCCCCCTCTCCGCTATCGACAGCAAAATCTTTCTTTGGGTAAAAGTAGGAAAATTGAAAATTTTCGGGAAATTCCGAAAAAGCTGGGAAGTTGGGGAAGGAAATGGTAGATGGAGGGGGGGGGGCGTACTTACCTCGCGGAACCCACCCGGTTGAGAGTTCGATGAGGAGGGAACCAAGGGGAGGGGGGTCGTACCAACCCCTAAAAAGAGGGGGTTGTCGTGTAGGAACGCTGACAAAAATCCCATCCATGGATGTGGCCTTGCCTCCTCTGCCTTCACATGTGGGTCTGCTTCCCCTTGTCCGTTGGTCCTTGCCCCACTTACCCCGCGCCTTCTGTTCCTGAACCTTAGTTTTCCGTAACTTTCTTTGTAAACTCCGTTATATTTTTTCATGGTGTGTCGCCTAAAAAGAGTTAGTTCTCTGTCATTTTTTTCTCATTGTCTTCCATTAGTAACTCGCAGCTTCCCATTATTTCGTTGACTCATTTTGGGTAGATTTTTGAAAATTATTGCATGCTATTTTAACTGGTATGACCACTCTAGTAATACGTTTTAGATGTAGCAATAGTACATTTAAATAAATAGAATAGTGATGAAACAGTGGCAACCACTTACCACTTTACAACTTACTTTAGCTCCACTATCAAAGTAAATTGTTCACCCCGATATAGGACACTCTAAATTCCTGAGGGCCGGTAGGCGTGGCTGCGTACTTCAGCAAACGTGGCGATGGCTGTGCTTCTCGGCTTTCTCTAGTTTCATTTTGATACAATTGTGCTCATGTTTTTGGGCGCGCAGTTTGTCGACGAGGGGGGGGGGCATTCTGCTTTCCATAGGTGTGCCGACCCATCTAGGAAGCCTTTTCTCGAGTTAACACGTTTTGGTTGGCTAGACGATCCTGCACCAGCTTCACAAGGGTTCACAAGTTTACCAGGGTGAGATTTGTGAACCGGAACTAGGGAAGCAATGGAAAAATGCCCCCCCCCCCCCGCCGACAAACAGCGCCTGTTTTTGTCCAACACAGGACAAGATGACAGTTGTTTCGAACTCGAGTAACTCATCCCGTGCCATTGAACTGCCACACCTACTCCATATCACCTGTGAAGAATGTAAATACACGCTGTCCAACTCTCGCAGTTTGAGAGAGCAGGCTTTGCAGAAATGTTCGCAGAATTATTGCAAGATTCTGAAAAGCCTTTTCATCGGCGGGCCAAAGATATTGGCCAAGTCATCTGGAATGCGTCACTCATCTGACTTCTCTTCACAATCGTAAATGCATTCCCATGCATATGAAACAGTTTAGACATTATCCCTGAGCACGCCATTGATTCTAGCAAGCTGTCCGTCTAAAGGTAGAAGGCTTGATGGTTTCGGGTTCTACCAGTCCATGAATCATGCAGAGGACAGCCCCTCATGGAGGTATACCACTGCCCTTGAGCTATTTGGCTCTCGAACATTTTCAGTCGCACTGAGAACCTGCCTAATCTCATTTGATCAATATCTTTGCACTTGGATTGAAGAACACGATCGGTGCCCATCATAAGTGCTCTCAGCAGCAGCAAAGCGGCGCTACACGAACTTCTCAAGTGTTTTCCACCGCCTTCTGTTTGAAGTCTCGTACATATGTACCAATATACGAGACAACAAGCTTTCCAGTTTCTGCAATATTGTCACTATCACCTCTGGAGGGTCCGCTCAGCTTGCTGAACCCTTAAAGACCAACGAACACTGATGGACTGCCTGTCTTAATTCTCTTCAGGATAACCATTCATAGACCAGTAAATGTATACTAATTCTTCAAGGGAGTCGTTTTCGATTCACATTTTTGGCACTATTTACCCTTTACTGTGCCAATCAAGGCAGTTTTTGAAAGCTTTCTTCTCCCTAAGGCAGAGTTGGCTAAAAAGTCGTACGCTGAGGTAGTTTGATCACCTTAACACCAAATCGCGTCCGCTTGACCCAAAACCTCCTGACACCCGCGCCACATGCGCCAGCATAAGCTATCCTTTGACTTTCTTAGAACGTGACGACGGCTCCTGTCGGACAATGGTGGGCGACAGCCAGTCTGTCTCATGGGACGGTGTCGGACAATGCTGTCCGACAGCATACTGCTCTAATAATAAAGACGTGCGAGCAACCAAATTTGTTCAAAAGATGTCTATAGGAGTAGGCTGAAATTCTGAAACGAACAGCACAGTGCGGTTTGGCCCGGACCCAGCTGCCCGGCGCTCATCTCTGGACGTGACCGCGCACAGGCGGCCGCGCAAAAACTTAGGTCACCGTGAAAAGCGCTGAAGAAGCTTTGTTTCGTGGGCTAGCTTGAACCCCTGTACAGCGAAAAGCCAACATTTCGTTCCGCGAACATATGCCCGCGCGCATCGCCTGAAACTTTTAGCTTGACTCCTGATATGAACTATCACAATTTGCTTGCCCACAGAAACTGCTGGGCGCCCGCGCCACAATGTCCTATGCGTCGTCAAATTTCCTCAAACATGTCCCTACGGTGAACCGACCCGCCTCAATGAAATACCATGGTCCACTTTTAAACGCGTTGACGGGGATTTTCCGACAAATGCTGTGGACGAACAGAAAGTTTGTCTTGTGGGACGGCGTCGTCCAATGCTGTTTCCCACAGTCAATACTATATAATACAAGATGTATAGTATATACGATTGTTTCACTTTCTTTTCATAAAATTAGTTCAATAAAAAACATTTTCGGGTCGAGTCGCATTGCGATTATGCTTCGCTTAAGAGATCAAACCACCTCCGGGAGACAAATTTTTCAGTCACACTTCTGTGCTCCAGAGGAAGGAATTTGCTGTAAAAAAAATGCGCTGATTTTTTTGGTAAGATTGGAGCCGCAGATAAGAATTGAAGTGTGTGTCAAAATTTGAGAGTTGCTATAACTCCGTTCTCTTGATTTCTCATCGATACATTTTTTGGTCGTCGTAATTCATTTATCTGGAAATTACCAAGTTCTAGTGTAGAATGTGCCGTCCCAGGCGCAAGTCATGGGAAAAGTGGCTCGTCGTCAAACGTGTTAAGGGGATCGATGTTTTCGGGGTTGAAACACCCGAGAGACCGCGATTTTTTGTGTGATTTGGACAATTTTGGCGCCTCGACGCAAGATGTTGTCCGGCCAATAGGGATGATATTCTGTTCGCGAGGGGGGGGGGGGGGTCAAACTATCTTTGGGAACAACGGTACAGCGAATTTGGTGATTTGGGGTATTCTTGAGGTGGCGTCTGTGCCATGGATGTCAGTAGATTTCGGGCTAAACGGATGTGACGTGTCTCCACACTTTCCGCTATAGTCTTAGGTGGAACTATGAAGGCACTATTGAAAATTCACTCAAATTCTCCATTGACCAGGTGTCAACGGAACACCCTAGACAATGCGATTTCTCATTCGCAATCGTTATTACACAGAGAATCAGCAGAGCTGACAAATTGAGAAACGCGAGAATCAATCGGCACCACTCACTTCAGAACAAATGGTTATTTTCTCTGAATTTATATTTGAAATTTTCATGTCCTTTTTTGTTTCTACCCAGAGTTATCTGTCTTTTCTCGCTCAGAGCAACGACGTTGTTTAGTCCTATTCAATCTGTTTGGGAGAATATTTTTCCCGGTTATTGATCTTTGATCCCCCCCCCCCCGCTCGACAGCAGAATTTTTGGAGAAAAGGAGGAAAATTCCGGTAAATTCCGGAAAAAGTGATAGGAAGTTGGAGATAATCTAAGAATTTTCCCCATTTGACATTGTCTATGTATACCCCTCGCTCGACGGAGAGTTACTGGGTGAGAAAACTGGAAAATGGGGAAATTTGTGGGTAGGTGTTGGGGAAGGGGGCACCGATACCCTCATTTGGGTATTGAAGGGTCTTAGACACCCTCTCTCGGAGGAGGTCGTACCTACACCACCATTTCACACATCACGATGCTGCACCCTGCTCGCAAGTTCGCACGCTCTCCAGTCTTGACTCATCCTTCGAAGCCCGGAGAAATGTATTGCCTGCAGCTTGCACTTTTATTCATTCAAATCCCCCGAGGCGGAAGATTCATTATTTTTCGAAAGCAAGCGAGGCTAGGGCCATATCTACGTGAAGGATTCGCACATGCAAGCGCTCATAAGAATGGGCAGCAAATTTTTGCGTCCAGTGAAGGTTTGATGGGTCCAGTAATGTTCGCATAAGGATAAAGAATTGCAGTCAGCGTTTGGGAAACGGCACACATAAAGTGCCGTTGAAAGCACATAGATCGATTAAAGTAATTTCACGCTCACGACTGCTCCGAGCTAGCCACAGTTCGTCTTTATGTCATTTCCGCATCCAAATTTTTTTCACGAATACTATTGTCCGGCTTTCTAGGTCCCACTCGGATTTCTGGGTAGTCGTTTCGCTATGACAAGTCGTGTTGTACCTATGTATATCACGTACAGCATCAGAAGAGTGCTGACTTGTGCACACACATACACACACACCACACGACGCAAATAACCAATTACGGTCGAGGTTGCTACTAACAATTATTTTACTGCCCTGGTCAGTTTTTTCGAGCGACCCAGAGTGAGATAAATAAATATATAAATAATAGTTCTACACACACACACCACACACACACACACACACACACACACACACACACACACACACACACACACACACACACACACACACACACACACACACACACACTTATCTGACCCTGTTCTCATGCATGCCTCTCTCCAGTCGTTTGTTGAAGTTGCGGGAAGTAGCTTAGAGTGGTAGTCAGGCATTTCGAATCGAATGATTACTGCGATTGCCGACCAAAAGCTGCCAAAAGTAGCACAAACTGGGTCTCAGATCGGACAACTCGAAGGCAAAATCCGTCGATCATTTCGCCTTCACAGATTAGTGTTCGGACGACAGGGTTCTGAGGAGCTCGGTAGTGAAGAAGAAATCAGAAGGAAAACATGCCAACGCCCTAGATAGGACCCCATTCCGATCCCGATTTGTACGGCCCGACTAACTCTATCTCCAACATATCTATCCGCACAGCTGATCCCCGATAAGAACTCTATGACCATACAGGTGACGTTTTCATGCTTTTTCGTCCTGCAGCTTCTTTTTTCACTGAAAGGCGGGCGTGTGGAGGCGGACGTCAGGAAAGAGCAGCCAAGGAAGGGGTCATGAGCGCTATATTGCGCGCTATGGCGCCCCTCCCTCCAAAAGTTCATGCCGCGAACAGCTACAGTCTGTTCTTCGGACCACCTACCCTCCCGACTTGATTTTTAATTTCTACACCTGACCGTGCCTTCTATATCTGCCTAAGAGGTGAGTTCGACCAGTTTCTGTGCCGTTTTGCCGTTTTCCATTGTGGAATAGCATCTGAATATAGCACACGATACATTCCTCGAAAAAAAAAGGTCATGATCACACCATTCCAGCACTGAGCGACTGACCACATCAGTTTCGCATTTTTTTCCTATTTACATTTTTTTCCTATTTGCCTTTCTTCTTCTTTGAGTAGAAGTGTGGGTGGTAGTCGACTTATCTATGAAGTCGGAAGCAGAGGCAACCGTTGAGGATCCCCAGATACGGTACCACTGTTCCAAGGCGGGAATTCGTTCGGATATCGGGCGAGAGACCAGATATGAGCAGCGAGACAGCATTCAAACGAGCGCAAATCCAGATGCAAGTGGGGGTGGAGTCACTTACACCAAGGAGTAGCCACCCGAGAAACAGAGCGCCTTAACGCCATTACATTACTACTTTCTGCTGCAAAGTGGATTCAAGGTTGATGGCTGCGGCCCAAAGTACCTTCTCCCGTACATGGTACGAACTAATGTGAAAAATCGAAGAATATGCTTTTGATAGAAGGTCAAGCCCGCGAACATTTGCCATTGCGATAGTGGATTAGGGATTGCATATAGACGACAAGGTGCTGAGCAACTTGGAAGCGAAGGAAAATTGAAGGAAACATGTCAAGTGCCCTAGATAAAAACCCATTTTGATCCCAGTTTGTACGTCCAAGCTGTCATGCGCAGTGCTGATTCCCAAAAAGAACCCTACGCTGATATAAACGACGACGCCGCTTCCACTTTCAGGCTTTTTCTCGTCCTGCAGCTCGTTTTTCACTGACAGGCGGGCCTTGAAGCGTCACTGGAATAAGGAGGGTCTACGAACCTATAATGCGCTGAAGCGGGCCTCCCTTAAGGTTTCTTTGCCGCGAAACCGGTACAGGTTGTTCGTCGCGGACCACACTACCTCCGACGCCATATTTTTAACTTCTATCCTGATCGCAGACCGTGCATTTAATGAAGAACATAGAGTCATCTTTAGGTCCCGATTGTTT
>MU915901.1:4806-15663 GCA_036418165.1 Cooperia oncophora
TTTGCGAATAATTGTATGCTACGCACCTTCCCGGGTGGATCAAAGTTCACGCACTTTTACGGGGAGGGTGTTGTTACTCCAGTGCCATCCTGTATTCATTGCACCAGCAAATGAGCCATAATAAATAGGAGTAGCGTTAAGCGGTGAGAGGAACAAAGTCACGTCACGAGCGTCATGAAATGTTCTATTACAATGTCGCTGTGACATGCTCAACATGAAAATTAGAGAATTGCCCTGTACTAAACTATGGCTACAACCGGGTCCACCTATACATAATGGAGCAACGAAAACCGACCCACCCTTTCCACATGCTGATCAGAAATGAGCCATCCTCCGAAGCGTTTCTCACATATGAACGAAATTGTCAGTATATCTTATCTAATCACTTTCATGATAGTTGCTTCAGCCTGCGATTCAGTAAGCAGAGATAAGCAAATGCAAATAGGCGGTGGAGGTGGCGAAGATTATGAAAAGACAAGACAATCGTAATTTGTCGTCGCGCGTGACGTATCGAGCGACTATGCATAGCAAAATGCAAAATTCTAGATATTCATCAGTTTGTTGATTGGAGCAGCGAACTTCAAAACTTGTTTGTTGAGTGGGGTTCATTATACTTGCTGGCTAGCTCCGCCCAGTGTGCATGGGTCTCAACGCACTAAAGACACGCTCAAGTTTCGCCAGATGTTCCTCTTCCCAACTGACTTTTCTTGACGCCCCTGAAGTATCTCGAGAATCGAGTACGAAATTTCGTGGAAAGTCCTGCCAATCTCAAGCACGCTCCGCCCACTCCGGGTGTGTCCTCTCCCAATTAGTTTGCCACCCATAGCTGACCTGACTCCACTTTTCTCTCCATAGCCGGGCCGCTTGAGACTGAATTATGGTTTTTTCGGCGGTAGCGCGACATCTCAGGGGCATGCCAAATCCACTGTGGGTGGGCATAAAAACGTCAATGTCTACTGAATATCTCCTTCCATGCCCTACCCAACCATCTTTGACACGACCTGTTCTGCGAGTCGAACCAAATTTCCGGACAGACAAGCAAAGACAGACGTAGCAAAATGCATAGTGGGTGATATTCCACCTGCAACCTTGTAAGGCACAGAAGAAGTTAAACACCATCCGCGAGTTCTTTTGTTGAAATTCCTGACCAGGGAAGTGCGCCAACTTACCATGCAGCTTTAAATGGAGACCTGAGTAGGTCGATGGTTTACAAGGTTATTTACAAATACAGATAGAAAAACTGCAGCCTGCATTTCGCAAGCATCTCGTGAGGAGGTAAAGTGGTAGGTTTAAAATTGAGCTCGGTGGTGGAGTTGTGAAATCACAAGCGAGGAATCGCCTAACACGTCCGAATCGAGTCGGTCCAAACGTCGAGCCTTACCACTGAACCACCACTTGATTCCTCGCTTATGCTTCACAGCTCACCAGTGCGTCTCCACCCTACTGCACCATTACAAACATTACCAGTTCACTAGTTGCTTGTGAAATGCAGGTCGCTATATTGCCATATTTGTGAACCAGTCGGCCTACCGCTGACGCCGGCGCGTGTGCTTCCGTGGCACGGCCCTGCTTCGCCGGGTAGGCGCGGCTTCGCCGCGCTTACCTTCCTCCACATGTATGTATACCCAACTAATATCCGGCTTTTCTCTTATCTGAACAGATGACTAACGCTCCTTTACCAATAACATCATACCTGCTATTTTCAACACTATTACTGTACATGAAATTGTGGTAAGGAGCGTTGATGAAGTGCAGAGATGACAGAAGAACCGAGTATCAGTCGCGCCTCTGATGTACAAAAGCAGGTAGGTGAGACGTAGCCGGAGCACGTCACAGAGGAGGCGCGCCGATGTCAGTTGGCGAACCGACTGGTATCGAATGTACCTACGACGACCAATGTCTAGCTGCCGAGGCACTGAAGCTCAGTGAAAACAGGCAGCTCGTGCTTGAGGACCCCCTCAGCCCACTGTGGGCGGATCTCTACACACCACAGATACATTCAATTTTCCCCATATGTTCCATTTTTCCAACAGATACATTCATTTTCCCCCCATATGTTCCAGTTTTCCAACAACTACTGATCTTTACTGAATTCGCTCAGGTCCGAATCATAAAATTTCCTGGCAAGCACCGCCCATCTCGAGAACGGAGGATTCATTCCTTTTTAGGATGTCTGCCCCATTTCATCCACTAACCCCTTGTGAACTTCAGTCCGATGTCCCCGGTGCATATGCTGCTCTGCAAGCAACTCCTGGATTTCTGGCTTTTGCTCCTCCCACCTCTACACCTGCACTTCAATAACGGAGGTGTTGCAAATTCTTGGTCTGCTCTGGCAACGTGTTAAACATTTTCCGTTTCTCCGTCCAGCCCTCCGCACGCTCCGCCCACAACGGTGTGCTGCGCACTTCTCAACTGGGGACGAAAATCTACTTTTTTGGGTCGTCTGGGGTGCTCTCATACCAAACTACAATTTTTTATAATTAGTACTTCTCCTGTCTTTAAATTTTGAGGCCATGCCCTTCTCACTGTGGGCCAGTCTCCACACCACATATATTATGACTATCGGCAGATGTTTTCTTCGCCATGACTTTTTGCAATCTCTAAACTCTCTCGGGGACCGAGTTACCGACATTTGTGGGAAGCACCGCCCATCTCGAGTACGCCCCGCCCATTTCGGGTGTGTCTCCTCCATTTGATGGGTCAACCCTTTGCTAACCTTAATCCACTTTTCCCTCATCTCGGGACTGCTCTGGAGCCGAATTATGAATTTTTCTGTGTTACATCGCTAACTTTCAGCCCCGCCCACTGTGGGTAGGATTTACCATATGTCACGGGTGCTATTTGAATCTTGTCCCATGCCCTACTCAGCCCGAACTTGATCCCACCGCTCCAAGGTGCCGGTGGATCGAGTTCCCGGACAGACAGACAGACAAACAAACGTAGCAAATTATGTATACTGAGTGTAACCTTATAGAGTCTTTCGATATACCCAGGTCCCCACTCAAAGTTCTATGGTAAGTTAGCGGATTTCTTCAGTGAGATAAGGTGGGCGTGGCTGCGTACTTCTGCTGAACGTGTCGATGGCTCTGCTTTCGGAGAGATATTTTCATTTTAGCACGATTGTGGTCGTGCTTCTGTTGAAACCACAAGAAGATGACAATTGTTAACTGAGATATTCCACGAGTAGCCCAATTTTCAAAATTTCCCTATTTCAAATGAAACACATTTGACACACACATTGAAAAATGACATCACTGCACGCTCGGTGCGCCGATCTTCACGCGCAGTATCGGGCAATGCTGGAAGGATCCCATGCGCGTGGGAAAGAAGTCATATTCGAAGTTGAAGGAACTCGCTTTCGTTGTTGATTTTCGCGTTTCGCGCTCGGTATACAGGGAGGGGGGGGCAAAAAGACACTTTTCTTCGTTGACGTGAGTGGGCTCCTGAGTTCAGCGAGATCGTTGATTCTGTAGACCACCCTATTGAACTCCGCCCGAACCAGGTAATTGAGGGGGTTTAGGTCAGGTGACCTGCTTAGATATTCCATCTTCTTCAGGTACTCAACGCCCTTCCATTCCAAGTAGGCGAGAGTTTTTCCAACGCCCTTCGATTCCATGTGGTGTCACCCAATCCTGTAGCAGTACAAAGTTTCCAAGAAGGTACGGGCGACGACATGTGGGGAGGATATTCTTCTCGAGTTGCTCGATGTAACCGCCAGCGCTCACCTTCAGTCATTCGATCGCCTGCAGTGACGGCCTGCGGTCGGTTCTGGAAAGTCCTTTTCCCATCCCTTTTGATATCATTCACATTCGCTGCTATTTTACGACTCCAGTCAGCTATTCCGACTGAGCTTTTTGCCACTAGTATTCCTATCTGCTTTACGCCCATAATCTGGCTGGAGCTCCGGATTATTTTGAGTTTTTGTCAGTCCAGACTGACTCACTTACTAGCCTCCGTGTTTTCACTACTTCTCTTCCTATCAATCACTATAGTATACTGGAGTTGAAGCGAGCACCCTTGTTGCGGGGGTCATCTATAATTGCAAATTCCGTTCCGTTTAGTGATTCACTGCCATTTTTCAAAATTAGACTCCACTGGTTCCGTTTAGTGATTTCACTGCCATTTTTCAAGATCACCCATTCATTGCATTTTGTCGTTCCATTTGCCGGTCATATCATCTTTTTCTTTGAATCAATCGGAAACCCCTCTCGGGCGTCATTCTTTAAAGACACATGGTACGCTCAAACACATTGAGGGTGTATGAGACTATCAGCCCCCAGCTGTCGATGTGTCGTGGTCCCCCGCCCAAAACTGCACGGGGTCAGAGTACGGGGCCGTGGGAAAGTCGTAATTCCTTGCTACACCGCCCTCACGTTTATGCTAACACCATCCGCGGGTGCAGCTCTCTTGGCTTTTTGCCAAGTCCTGTAATTGCGCTTTGGAATACAAGTACAACGCAATTTCTTTATGCGGATAACATTTTAGGTGCTGCAAAATAAGAACTGAAGATGATGACGAGGGCTAGAACTCAAGAGCAACTGTGGTGCTTCTGCAATATCCCTCAGAGGCCGCGCATTCCCACAGAACATGACAATAAAAACGGACAAGCGAAACGCAATTCCTAACGAGGTATTGCTCATGCTTTGACGATAGAAACATACAAGCAAAACGCAATTTCCTAACATTTGAGGTATTGCTCATGCTTCAAAGTCCGAATAGAAGGTGATGAAGATGACAAAGGCTAGAAATGAAGAACAACGAATGTAGATGTAAATAAAACAAAATTGAAAAAACTAAGGAAACGCAATAAATTAAAATCGCGTGTGCATTTCTGCGATCCGGCTCGAATCCGGCTCTAATGCTATAGAAATACTTCAAACTAACGAGTGGGACGCTTAGGCCGTTTTTATTTTGATGTTTTGTGGGAATGCGCGGCCTGCGAGGGCTGTTGCAGAAGCAGCACAGTTGCTCTTGAGTTCTAGCCCTCGTCATCATCTTCAGTTCTTATTTTGCAGAACCTAAAATGTTATCCGCATAAAGAAATTGCGTTGTACTTGTATTCAAAAGCAATTACAGGACTTGGCAAAAAGCCAAGAGAGCTGCACGCGAACGGTGTTAGTAAAAACGTGAGTTTGCAAAAACGGGCGGCGTAGCAAGGAATTACGACTTTCCCACGGCCCCGTACTCTGACCCCGTGCAGTTTTGGGCGGGGGACACATCGACAGCTGGGGGGCTGATAGTCTCATACACCCTCAATGTGTTTGAGCGTACCATGTGTCTTTAAGGATCGACGGGTGAAAAGAAGGCCCCCATTATCGACGCCCAGTGATGACGGTGGATCAACATTAGTCGACGCTATTGGTCTCTTGAACTCTGACGCTGATATTCCGCCTCACCTAAAAACCATCTTAGGTCATCTTTTGGAAAGAGCCACTGAAACAGATGAACTTAGGCAAAAGAACCGCTTACTAGAGAAACGTCTAGAATCTGAAATCGCTGAGAACTCTCGTCTTAAGATGGAAATCAATTCTCTTAAGGAAGTCTTGGCCAAAAGTAACGAGAGCGGATTTCATCCGATACTTCCAATTACAAACCGAAGCATGATTGTTGTGAGCACTCTGAAATGAATAGGTCTATTGTTATTCATGGCATCGCGGAGTTTGATAGTTCAGATTGTACTCAACGAATTTCACACTGTTCGATTGTATCAAGAAGATTTTCCACTTCCTTGATATAGAATGTGCTCCAGTCACATTTTATAGAATGGGAAAGCTCACCTCTCGTAATCCTAGACTTGTTAAGGTTGTATTACCTAGTTCTCTCTTTCAGAGCACGTTGTTCACGTTGTTGTTCTCTCTTTCAGAGCACGTTGTTCACGTTGTTGACGTTAATGTTGATGTTAGTAACTCTTTGAGGCATAGCGCCGCGATTCACTCCACTGTTGACTCCTTCTGATGTAACTATTGGTTCGATGTCTAGCAGTGGTTCAGGTATCGACATGCAACCATCGGAAAACGCATAACCGCTCCTCGGCCTGCGGGTGGCTAAAAAAATGCATACGTACTCACTTTCTGCACAAATCCTTTATGTTGTGGCCTTGACGGAGACGTGGCTAACCGAGTAAGAAAGTTGAGCCTTATTAGGCGAGGTTTGTGCAACATATGAGGTCTTTAAGTGTGACAGAGTCAGATTTAAGGGGGAGGAGTCGCTTTCTTGATCAGGAAGGTCTTACTCCCAGTCCTTGTTTTTCAGTAAGGGGGTTTTTTTTACCAAAGGCCTATGAGATCCTCGCTTGCGATCTGAATTTGAGTGATGAAACTATTAGGATTATTGTTGTGTACAGAACGCCGAGCTGCAATTCTGAGCACAGTGATCAGTTAAATAGGTGCATAAGCGATCTAGCTTCCAGTAACTGCATTTGTCTCTTAATGGGTGACTTTACCCATACATTGCCTGAAGCGACAGCTCTTCTCAGGCGGCGTCATACTCTAACTCTTCTCGTGAATATGATCAATAGTCACAAATTTTCTCAGTTAGTGAACTTCAAAACCAGAGGGGATCACACCCTTGATCTTTTATTCTGCAACAATCCCGATATCATAGCCAGTCTCCATGCTACTGCTCCCGGTAGGGTCTAGCGACCATGCTTCGATAGTTTTTAGTCTCCTCAGTTCTTTTGTAGACGAAGAGTTTACTTGGAAGTACAACTACAGTAAAGCAATTATGGTCTCATCAATGAGTACCTCGTTCCATTGACTGGATAGGATCCTTTCAAAGTTGTGGAAATGTGGAAGAAATGTATGACACATTTCTGTTCATCTTAAAGCACTCGGTGGCTCTGTTTGTTCCATTACAGAAAGTTTCGCTTTATTGCCCGCACTTACCTGCCTATCTGCTTCCATGTTACAACGAAAAAATCAATACTTACAAAAAAGTTATTTTTACCGAGAACGAAGGTGACTGGCAAGCCTATAGACAAGCCAACTATAAGTTCGAAAAGAAACTTTCTAAATAATCCAGCAGAGAAAAAAATCATGGAAGTGAAAAGCAAAAAGGCTTTCTATAAATTTCTGAATTTCGTATCAACCGTAGAGAAGGAGTTAGTGCTTTGAAGGCTGAAGATGGCACAGTAGCTGTCTCGGATTCCAGTAAGGCTGAAATGTTGGCAACAGTTTTTGAAAAAGTCTATGTAAAGCGATGTGCTCCTGCATCCTTGGGGTCTTTTCACGATAGGATGACTCATACGGATGATTCCGTTTCATGTTACTCGCTATGAAATTCTGGAAAAATAGAGTGGTCTGGTGGCTCCTCATATACCCCCGATCAAATCCCTTTTGTCTTCATCAAGAAAACTGCTGCTAGTATATCAACTCCACTGGAATTTCTGTATAACTTGATGTTTTTTCATGCAGTGGTTCCTCGAAACTGGCGTCATGCCTATGTTGTCCCTATCAGGGAAAAAAGCCCCGTTTTGTGATCCAAATAATCATCGACCTGTTAGTATAACCTCAATATTTTGCAGGTTGTTTGAAAAAATCCTCAAAAGAGTTATTGTCCATCATTAGAGACGAAGCAAATTCTATCCAGACATCAGCATGGGTTTAGAGAAAAGAGGTCGACGGTAACACTCATGTTAGAAGCACAATGACTGGACAGCTGTACTGGATGTTAGGAACAACCTTGATGTCATCTATTTTGATTTTTAAAAGCGTTCGACAAAGTTATTCATCCTATTTTGCTTCAAAAACTTGTGCAAGTTGGCATTCACGAGAGAATCATCAAATGGATAAAAGAATTCTTGAGTGAGCGAACTTTCCAAGTTAGAATTGGTACTTCACTGTCTAAAGTTCGAAATGCTCCGAAGCGGAGTTCCCCAAGGCAGCGTCCTATCTCCAGTATTATTCAATATTTACACTTTCGATCTGCCGTCTTTAGTCGAAAAGTTAGGTGTTAATCTTGAAATGTTTGCTGATGACTTGAAGGTCTATTGCCCAGTCAGTGGAACAGGTCCTCTCCAACTCCAGCATGCAATAGATACTGTGGTGCGCTGGTCCTCCGATAACATGCTCCCTTTGAATATCAGTAAGACCAAAGTCCTTCATTTAGGAAAAACAAATCCACGCGCGCAGTACCTCATTAATAACTCTATTCTAGATACGACGAAACAATAAAGGACTTGGGCTTTCTTGTTGATTCAGAATTGAATTTTGAGGATCACTTGAACAATGTAGTAAGTAAGGCGGAACAGAGAGTGTTTTTGCTATTTAGATCATTCAAGTCTAAGGATCCCGCATTGCTCATGAAAGCCTATAAAATTTATGTTCAATTCTTGAGTACGGTACAAGTATCTACTTTCCACGTAAAAAGAAATTCATTGGCATGTTGAAGATACAGAATGGCTTCACTAGGAAACTATTCATCAGGATCTTGGGATTCACATATGCGAGCATTCCCCGGGGTTTAATTAGAAACAAAAGCCTATTTAGGACCTCTTCATTCAAGAATGAGAAGGAATGACATCCTCATGGTGTATAATATTCTAAATAAGCGAGTTGAGTTGAGCTCCAACTCCTTCTTTGAGTTGGTTCCGTCGAGAACTAGAGGAGAACGATTTGAAACTTTCATTTCGGCAACCTCGTTCTCTGTTAGGGCGAAAATTCTTTACGTTTCGTGCAGGAACGGAGTATGTAAGGATGAGCAAGAGTATTCCAATACCGGTTACTTTCAATGAATTCAAAAATCTTTGTTTCGTTACCTGCACAGGGGTTGATTGCGTTTTCTAGTGGCTCAAATTTTATTTTGAATTCTTTGTTCGCCCGTGGTTCGTTCGTTTGAGGCCATGCCCCTTCTCACTGTGGGCCAGTCTCCACACCGCAGATATTATGACTATCGGCAGATGTTTGTCTTCGCCATGGACTTTTTTGCAATCTCTAAACTCTCTCGGGGACCGAGTTACCGACATTGTGGGAAGCACCGCCCATCTCGAGTACGCCCCGCCCATTTCGGGTGTGCCTCCTCCATTTGATCTGGTCAACCCTTTGCTAACCTTACTCCACTTTTCCCTCGGACCGAATTATTATTTTTTCAGATACATCGCTAACTTTCAGCCCCGCCCACTGTGGGCGGGATTGGCCATATGTCACGGGTGCTATTTAAATCTTGTCCCATGCCCTACTCAGCTCCGAACTTGACCCCACCGCTCCAAGTTGCCGGTGGATCGAGTTTCCCGGACAGACAGACAGACAAACAAACACGTAGCAAATTATGTATACTGAGTGTAACCTTATAGAGTCTTTCGATATACCCAGGTCTCCACTCAAAGTTCTATGGTAAGTTAGCAGGATTTCTTCAGTGAGATAAGGTGGGCGTGGCTGCGTACTTCTGCTGAACGTGTCGATGGCTCTGCTTTCGGAGAGATATTTTCATTTTAGCACGATTGTGGTCGTGCTTCTGTTGAAACCACAAGAAGATGACAATTGTTAACTGAGATATTCCACGAGTAGCCCAATTTTCAAAATTTCCCTATTTCAAATGAAACACATTTGACACACACATTGAAAAATGACATCACTGCACGCTCGGTGCGCCGATCTTCACGCGCAGTATCGGGCAATGCTGGAAGGATCCCATGCGCGTGGGAAAGAAGTCATATTCGAATTGAAGGAACTCGCTTTCGTTGTTGATTTTCGCGTTTCGCGCTCGGTATACAGGGAGGGGGGGGGGGCAAAAAAGTCACTTTTCTTCATTGACTTTCGAGGCGCTATAAGTTACACTTTATTGAATTCTGATCGGACATTTCTACCATATTAAAGAGCATATTAAATACTATCATGATACTCCGCCACAGCCTTCTGGAGGAGCGCCATCGAGAGATTCTGCCACGCGACCGTGAGTGGGTGCCTGAGTTCAGCGAGATCGTTGATTTCTCCGCCACTGTAGACCACCCTATTGAACTCCGCCCGAACCAGGTAATTGAGGGGGTTTAGTTCAGGTGACCTGCTTAGATATTCCATCTTCTTCAGGTACTCAACGCCCTTCCATTCCAAGGCGAGAGTTTTTCCAACGCCCTTCGATTCCATGTGGTGTCACCCAATGCTGTAGCAGTACAAAGTTTCCAAGAAGGTACGGGCGACGACATGTGGGGAGGATATTCTTCTCGAGTTGCTCGATGTAACCGCCAGGGGTCCACGAAGAAAATATTGGTCTTTCCATTCCAGGTACGTCCGGTCCATACCATCAACCCGCGCCTTGGCGACTGCGGTGAAGATGATGTCCTAGACCGTAGCGACGTTGTCGGAGCTGCTCGATGTTGGAGGTCTTCCAGATCGAGAGTACTGGTCTCCAGGTAGCTATCCATGGGTGACTCCACACTAGAAGTTTCGCAGCTGTTTGGAGGTGACGTGAATTCCAAGGCCTTCTCCAGTCAGGCTGCGACTGGAGATGACTTCATATTTTGGTGTACATGAAGGTGATGGGCGAGAGCCAGCTCCTGCTTATAGAGGAACATCTTGGGTATCTTCCGCCCTGGTACTCGTATCCACGTCCTCTGTCTGGGCTGCGAAAACTTTGCTGATATGTGACTCGGTCGAAGTGTCTTTTTTTTGCCCCCCTCCCTGTATGCTCCGTACACCTTTCTATGTTCGATGGCAGTTTTCTGGAGGAAACTGATGGAGAATCGGTAAGTATGACGTAAGGGGGGGGGGAGGCGGAGGGGTTTGCACTTTCGCAGCTCTACTGGTTCCGGTTTGCTTAATCTGAAACTTGTGAACTCCTGTGGAGCTGGAACAAACTCGTCGAGCCACCTTGTAGAACCCATCAACTCTTGTAAGCTCTAGCTCCCAGATAGCTCTACACGTC
>MU915903.1:3386-15659 GCA_036418165.1 Cooperia oncophora
CGCATCGCTTCTGCGTCTTCGACGGGCACATAGTCTCTACAATGCACATCGCTTCTGCGTCTTCGACGGGCACATAGTCTCTACAATGCACATCGCTTCTGCGTCTTCGACGGGCACATAGTCTCTACAATGCACATCGCTTCTGCGTCTCTCACGGCCACATAGTCTCTACTCCCTGCCGCTGCAAGCGCTAGCAAAACGCTGGTGCCGCTGGAGAAACGCTCGAGAAACGCTGGTGAAGCTAGATCGATAGCTATGCTTCCCGTGCCTCGCCATACGCCAGTCGTGCCGCCGTAGCGTGACCGGCTGGCGTACTGCTAGGTACGACCAGGTGCCGCTGGTGAGACGCTGGAAGTAGATCGATATGATCTCGTTCGGCACTCGCTGCGTACGCTGAAGCGCTACGCTACGCTGCCGCAAAGGTATAACGCAGCCTAATCCTCATCTCGTCACATGCCCTATCGTTTGGGTTCTGTAGCCGTAATATGAGGACGCGAACAGTATCACCAGAGAAGAAAAAAAAAGCGGGCAGACAGAAGTTTGTTGGTGCGCTACGAATAAGGACATTGGCTTTCGCCCAGACGATTTTCAAACTGAACGGAAAAAAGAAGGGGGAGAGAGATATGTGTACAACGAGTACGAGCCGCAGAGACAAAGGACCAAGAGAACTGAAAGGAGAGCGGGAGAGAAAACGTGATCTCATAGGGATGTGATAGTTGTCCAACATAGATATGAAAGCAATAGTATTCATCTTTGAATGGGCTCCCAGTTTTTGGATATGGTCCCGTGATGAATGAAGACCTTAGACTTTGCAATTCAACATTCAAGTATCGGAAGTCGTAGAGACTCAAAGATTACGGGCGGTACTACCTCTAATGAAGAGAGGTTTCTGCAGTTCAGGATATCCTGGAGTGCTCTTCAAGGGTAATAGACGTCATTCTCAGAGGAGGAAGTTGGAATGTGAACTTTTATATGAGATTTCGCCGAAGTTTCTGATTTTCTCTCCCTACCTGCCTCAGGATGGAGGAGTCGCGTCCGATATAGCCAGCCTTATGAGCGATTTCACAGCACATAGATTTGAGGAAGACAGTGGTAACGTTTGCTACGAAGGGTAGCGAAATTGAAGAGCACTAGAGCATACCATCGTACTGAAGTGAGGTATGTAAATCGAAGTTTACCTGTTTACTCTATTACTGAGAATCTCGACACTTCAAGAAATGGATCGATAATCAAAATTTGGGTGAGTTGTCGACATTTGGGTCAGTTGTTACCGGCTTCCCATGTAATCAACTCATTTCCTAGTCTGGGAACCGGTCCAATGTGGTGTTGTCCACCATTCTTACATTGACGTATTTATATTGACGGGCTACTTTTCAATCATATCAGGACTGCATTCATAAAAAAAATGTTTCGAATTACCGCAACTCAATCGTCCTGATTTCAGACAAGGAGAGGTCAGAATTGGATAAGAGCAGGCCCTTAACCCATTCCTTGTTCGTAGTCGTTTCTCAACCCTTTCGAAATGAATGACGTCATACATGAAAAAGATTCGGAAACAAGGCATGGCAGTAAAACTCGAAACCTTTATGATATCAAAAAGAGTCCGGAAAGCGGCTCTCTTCCCAAACGATTCGCGCCCCTAAAAATCCTACGCAGCGTTCAGACTTTGCGATGACTCGCGTTGATGCGCTAATCATTGAAACGGCGCTTAATGTCCGCGAGAGCGCGACCATAGACGAGTGTCGATAGGCACTAGCCACTAGTGTTCTAGGAGATCACAGAAGAATAGGAAGTTCTCAGGCGTATATTCTCTTAAAACCCTAGCTGTTGGCGCCGACAGATACTCGTCTATGACTGCCTTTTCGTCGCTAGCATAGGAGCATAGCTCGTCGAAGCGCGTAATCGCGAAGTCTGAATGCTGTCTCAAAAAAAATTCTGTTTTCTACGGCGGCGCACGCTGAGGAATCTAAAAGGGGTCTACTTAGCGGGAGGACTTTTTTGAACAATTGGTTTTTCCTGTGCCGCGCGCGCTCTCCACAACGTCGGGAGGCTTTTCTTGAGGAGGGCTGAGCGGGTCGTATTTAGCAAGAGTTCCCCAGCAACAGGACTGCTTTCCAGCAATAGATCGAACTTAACAATGCCATCTTGTCAAAGTCGCTTTACTGAGTTTCGAAACAAGAATAAGTGACCGTGAAACTTCGCTGTGTTCTGTAAAAAATCCGAATCTGTAAAAACGTAAGGCTGCGTTTATACTTTGCGGCAGCGTAGCGTAGCGCTTCCAGCGTACGCCAGCGGCAGTGCCGGGGAGAGGATGGATATCGATCTAGCGTTCCCAGCGTCACCAGCGTACGCTAGCGTTACGCCAGCGTTTCACCAGCGTTTTGCTAGCGTTTGCAGCGGCAGGGGAGTAGAGACTATGGGAGAGCTGGAGGGTACAAAACACATTGCGCGTCTCTCACTCGCCCTCAGTCTCTACTACACATCGATTGCGCGTCTCTGACGGCCACATAGTCTCTACTCCCCTGCCGCTGCAAACGCCAGCAAAACGCTGGCGTACTGGTGACGCTGGGAACGCTAGATCGATATCCATCCTCTCCCCGGCACTACCGCTGGCGTACGCTGGAAGCGCTACGCTACGCTGCCGCAAAGTATAAACGCAGCCTAATGTGCAGCTTCCTGTGGAACAAATTGCGGTGGGAAAACGCCTGCTTCTCACGGAAACAGAATTGTTTGCTTCCCACAGAGAAGGTCTAACAATGTCGAAACTCATTTTGAAAAACGTTTCCAATTTTTTCACAGTTTTCCACAATCCTTTTTCCCTTCAGTAACCTAACCATATAAAAACCCTTTTCGCAAGGTCACTCGAACACACACAACACTGTGAAATCCTCTTTCGCAGCACCAAAAAAACCGCTCCGCAAAAAAATCATACCATTGCAAAGAAACCTATCTTCAACACCATCAAAGAGTTTTTTTACACTGCTTGTCAACTGCTAGCATGTGGGAGGACAGATCAATTCTGATCAGAGGCACGAGGAAGCCTCGCTCGGCGGGAACCAGTAGGTATAAAAGACTGATGGTAACATGGAAGGACGAATCGAGCCGATCCTCCCTGCCTCGCTGAGGTCGTGATGCTACTTCCCCCTTGTGAAGACTTTCGGGTTTTCCCCTCATACTTATTTGATTAATTTATTTACGTCTTATTGTTGCAAATTGTTGTTGTTGTTGTTGTTGTTGTTGTTGTTGTTGTTGTTGTTGTCGTTGTTGTTTTTTAGTGAATTGTTGTGATAGAACTCTAAATTGTGCCTAAGCGAAACGTCTCGTTGTCAGCTAGTCTTATATAACCGAATTTCCGATGCATCTCCGGTACAACCCAAAGTAGTTCGCTCAGCGTCGAACCATCTTATTTCTGATGAATACACTTTGATTTGACCGGTAACCCCTGGGTTCTGACCCTTTCACACGGTAAGATAAAGGCGGTCAGTGGTAATATTTGTTCTGAGGAGAGAGTATGTGGCGTGGGAGTGTGAGTGCTCTCCCTAAGCCTCTCAAAAGTAGAATGCCCGCACAAAAAAGTATACCGTTCTGCTCCGCCTCCTCGAGAGACTGCTCAAGAATGAGGAGCCTGACTCACAGTGATAAAGGCGGGCGGTCGTCGTCAACGACACTCCCACCGGCGGCGATTCAAAGTGCACAAAATTTATAAATTGTGATCGTCCATTAAGTTAGCTCGTTGTTCCACGTAGACTGCTCGGCTTGCGGAAAACTGCTCGCTGACACTTGTAGACGGTGTGGAGGTGCAGGTGCGGCTCGTTGACGCGTGTAGACGGCTTGGAGGCGCAGGTGCGCCGCGATGGCCATGCTTCGCATGGGGGGGGGGGGGGGGTGTTGAATCCGGAGGCAGTAGGCAGAGTCGGCAGTAGAATATTTATTAGACGAACGAAATCAACAAAACAGTGGGGTTTATATACCCCCATGAGATCAACATTTGGGCGCCAAAAACCAGTTCACTTGCCCCTCAGGCATGACTGGCAGACCACCCACCGTATCACTGGCCAACAATGACCACCATCGCCTTGACCTATCCAACAGGGTGGTTGACGGCTCGGTGTTGAAGTTTTTCCTAATGGGACGACCCTTGTGACAGAGCAGCTGGTTGTGGCCGATGCCACAGCCAGCGCACGTCTCCTGGCAGTCGTCCTCATAAGGCGGTTTCAGACATCTCAAGCACAGACTGAGCTTGGATGCCAGTACCGTCCTTGTGACGGGATCTGCATATTTCTGAGGGCTGGTGTAATGCGAACTGCGGGCCGGGAATGAATCCGAGCCGCCTGCGTGGCAGGCGAGCATTCCACCACTGAACCACCGATGCACCAGATAACTAGGTAGGGGGCGGAAGACTGGGTTTTGACCCCTTCACACAGTAAGACAAAGGCGGTTCAGTGGTAATATTTAAACTGAGGACAGAGTATATGGCGTGGGCGTGGGAGGGTGAGTGCTGTTCCCTACGCCTCTCAAAGGTAGAATGCTCACACAAAAAAGTATAGTCCTGCTCCGCCTCCTCGAGAAACTACTCAACAATGAGGAGCTTGACGGTTACAGTGATAAAGGCGGGAGGTGGTCGTCGACGGCAATCGGATATCCAACAAATTTATTTCAAAACGGCACAATGAACAAGAACTTAGGAACAAACAGCAAGTTGAAGTACAAATATAAAGAGAATGATCAGGAATGATGACCGTCCCTTTCGCTGCCGTCCTGTCACGGTCACTCAAATGGATTACATGTCGCAGTCGGGTGCGGGACGGCTGCCAGAAGAGCCAACTTAAGTAAGTTTTGTAACTTTACGTAGTTCCACCGCCTCTTGCGCATCCTGTAAATGATAAAGTCCTCTTTTGACGAAGGTCTACGACACATCTGAACTACAATCCATCTCGAGTGTAGTAACCGTGATGGGAGCCGTGCGCTATGTGGCATGGGCTCGAAATGAGCCCATGCCACATAGCGCACGTTCCTTAACCGGAGGATTCCTTGATCGTCCATGCGTAACGACAAGAACAGCAGATCAACCAGTTTTTCATTACGGTGCTCCATCGCACGGAATCGTCATCAGCCACAGGCGAGGAGGTAACTAACGCGAACCGTCAAAGGAATAATTATCCGAGAAATTCAATGGAACAATAGGATGAATTCAAGAACTTGATGAGAACCTAGTGGCATGCAACCAGCATCAAGACGATCGACATAAAGCTATGATATGGAGACTTTCTCCATCAAAGGGGAAGCGATAGTGGACATTGCTATGATGCCGTTAAACAGCCGGCGCAAGAAAGAGTGGAAGAGAATGAGAAAAGGTTGAGAAGAGAAAGAAGAAAAGAGTTTCATCAAAAGCGATAATAGCCCTATTTCGGCGGTCGCCTCTTATCTACGAGTCATGAAGGGAAAACAGCGACTTGCGCTCAAGGTAGGATCGGAAGGAGCGCGAATTTGAGAAGCATGATAATGCAGCAAAAAAAGGCACGATTGGGAAGAAGCATATTACCATTCACAGTATTTCAAGCTAAGGCAAAGCTGAGAGGGCTTACAGAATGTCGCTAGAGACATATAGGAAATGAGGAACTAATCTTATGAGAAACTAGCCCCTTCTGTCGCCAACGAGGAAAGCACGAGGCTTACGTGTACGTTTACGACGGCGAACTAACGAGGAACGCTTATGAAGATGAGGTCGTGTGTCGCACTAGCCTTAAGAATCGCTGCAGTTAGGATGTGGAATGCCCGGTATGGATATCGTAGGGAAGTCCCACCACGTCAGTGCCTTTTGCCTAAGCAGCGAAAAGAACTGCTAATTAACAACTACGACCCTCGCCGTTGGCGGGAGTGTGCGGAAAGAACGCGCACTAAGACGAGGCCGCCGGAGGTCACACACTTTGATTAATGTATAATAATTTGCGCATATATGTATACTGCACATTGCCATATTGCACATATTGCCAAAATACCCGAAAGAAGTCAATTAGATTCATGTGGCACTGCTATTCTCTTTAATTTAATGCTGCTATTTTTACTTGTTTTTTCGAACTTTTGACAGACTAACTGAATTTGTGATGTGTGCCCGTGTGCAATTTATGATGTTCGTGTCAATTTGACATGCTCCTAGCGAGCATGTAATAAACGTAAATGTTTCATCATAGATTACTGTAGGACACTGTTCTCCATTGCATCTCCTCAGAGAACATAGGCACACGCAGAGGCATACAGACACCGCAATCCCGAGTTTCATTACATTCAATATGGTATGTTACCGATTTCCCGTTATATCAGTTGTCTTTGTATGACAACGTCATCAATAAGACTGTTTAGCTGAAAGTGTACTGTATTGTATGACGATTCAGTCTGAATCTATCTCTTGGGATGCGTACTTGCGCTAAAATTACGACAGGCACAGCATTGATGGGGATTTTGGTCGAGCCTTTTACGAACCCCTTTGGATTCTCCTCCTTTTTCAGGGGCTGCTACGTACCCCTCCCCCCCTCCATGCTCGTACGATTACGTCCGCATGCTTACTATACCCCCCCCCCCCCCGTCGACAACTATTTTCACCGAGTATAAACCACAACCACAGTCAGCCAATCCAGTGCCATTCATGAAAAATTCGTCGAACGAGGGGTATATAGTAAGAATGCGACGTACATCGTACGGCGTACGGGCGTACATAGTACCTATAACACAGAAAATTCATAAAACTCATGAAGTGAACCACGTAACTCCTAGACAGAAATACGACCCCCTCCCAACAACGACCAAATACGACCCCCCTCCAAAACGTCCGCAAAGCGAGAAAAATCAACTATAAAAATAAATTTTTCCCAGCCCAAATACGACCCCCCCCTTTTGGCGGCCTCATACGACCCCCCCCCATAGGGGAATCCCCATCGAACGCTGTGCCCTGCTAATTACAGTAGTTGTCAAAAGAGGGGTCGAAAGAATAGAAGACGTAGACTGGGCAACATCCTATTCCGTCATCTTTATTCGAGGTTGCCTGCAACCGAAAAAAAAACCGGAGACAATTCACAAGCGGGTGAACGAGACGAGGACGCAAGTGACCCGACGTCTCTCAGGTTGGGACTTAATCAGTCTTCACATATAAACACTTTCCAATCTAATGACCAAGATTTGAGGATGTGAGACTGAGTCCTCATGGTCAGTAAGCTTCTTTTTTCTGATAGTCTTCAGGACTAATCGTCAGTGAAGTAGTAGCGTGTCAAATCGGTCTTGGGGCGGCGCCAGTCTCTCTCCACAACTTATTGAACCTCCCCCTTCCTAAGTCGTATGGACCAACAGAGAACGGGCTGCCGCCACGCCAGAACCCACGTCCGAGTGACTTGAGTGATAACGACTGGCACTTTGGAGACCGCCGCACCCCTCCTCCCATCAGATGCGAATCCCCTACAAAAGACTAGATAGATTTATTCAATAATTTATTTATGTAAATTTCGCACATACATCAACATCGTATTCATTCCTGCGCTTCAACTCAAACTAATCACAGCATGGTATAACAAGTTAAATGTTATTGAAATCTTCTTTTTACTGATAAGATTTAGTACAAGCTCTGCAAAGTAAGTAACATACACGGTCATGAATAATACAGATCTTTCATAGCAAATTAACTGAGATTAATAAATTAATTTTTAGTGAACTGTACGAAATATCCTTTCGCTGCCATCACAGATCGACTTCGTATCCAAATTGTATATCTAGAAGGGAAGAAAAAGTCGATTTCATACTGAAAATAGATTATTCCTTACCTCGCTGCCCATTTATATGTCAAGTCTCTACCAGCTTCTGTGATTTTGTCAATGGAGTCAAACACCTGTAAAAGAAACTTAACAGCTGCGAAGCATGAAGAATTAATACAAAACTTATAAACGTATTAAGAAAAGCTTGAACAAACATCGGTATCGAGATCGCAGCTCCTAGGATCGTTATGAGTAAGCAGTTGGATGTCGTGTGCCTTCGCATATTCCACCAATTCCGCTGGCACCTACCAAAACATCAGTCAGCCAAAAGAAGCGAAGCAAAATTTAAAAACAACTGCTTATTTTGGGTGATTGCAAGAAGTTGTGAAAGTTATCAAAGAGAAATCAAAGACAGCTCCCGCGATAAAAGTGTCATGGACAGTTGCTGTTCAATTATGAAACAGTAGCTGGTAATTTCCCAGAGAAGGAAAAAAGCAAGAACAAGAACACCAGGAACAAAATTGCTCCCTGACAGTCACACCTCCCTGCGGTCTCTGTGCAACCCCTGGCTCACAAATCCTTTATCACATCTCCCAGTAGTGGATATCATCCAATGCAAAGAAAAGAATACGAAAACAACAAAAACACGGAAGAAAAACTCTTGAAAAGGAAAAGAAACTTTCAAAAACTCGGCGTCCGAATTTAAGGGTTACGGTAGCGTGCATCTTTTAGTGTAGTGTAGTGCGTCGAGCTTTTGCACCACGAAAATTGGGTCGCTCGTGATTTTTACGCGTTTTACCTTGCAAGATGGGTTGGATTTGACTGTATGTGCTCCTAATGAATAAAATGTAATAAAGGAGAGCAGAATCATTCATGGGCACGAGCGGTCAGCAAAAAGGGCATGCATTCCGATTAATGCCCGCCGCCCCAACAAAGAACAACTGAGCGGCCCTCCGTCGGAGGGCATCTAGCAAGTGGGCGGTCCAACTGAGCGGGCGTTAGAACTAGAACTTTCAGCGGCTGTAGCTCGCTCCTCGCTCGCTGTGGAGTCGCGAGAGTGGACAGTCTCTAGCTTGGGGGCTGTACTACTTGCACAAGGAAGGACGACCATGTACTACTTGAGCGCGGGGGCTGTCTTTAAAGAAGCTAAGAAGCCAGGAATCGAAATAGAACTCTCTTGTTTACGCCTGACTTTGCCGAAACAAAACGGACAGTGTCACGGACACTGCAATACGGAGTTGCAATAAGCGTAAAACGTGATTTTCAAACGAATATGTTCCACTATGTGGAAGGGTGAGAGTGTGTGGAGTATGTGTGAGATTTGATTGAGTGAAAACCATTTTTTCCGACCAAAGAGAACTGTTAAATATGAAACCAGCCAGCAATCTGATAAAGAATGTCAGTGAAACGAAGCCCACAGACATACCCAAACTCGGGAGGCGGTCAAGGCAATCTTAAATCACCGCTCCGTCGCGCGCGGCTTTCTTGACCGTTACCCTGTTTCAGGGATATGACATTCCACGTAGACTTTAGAATCCTAGATATTTAAGGCTATTTCCGGTAAAACATTGCCTGCAGTCACCTTCTACGATCTAGAAATACCTCAATCGCGCGCGAGATGTCGCACGCGATGCATACCAGCGCGGTGACGGTTGTCGTGTCGCATACCTGCCAAACTGAGCTGCAGCACGTGGACGTGAGTTCGTGTTACAAAGGAACAAATTCTACGCTATCCACTGTATTTTTGTTACATGTCAGCCAATGAATTTTAGTTGTTTGCAAAAGAGAATGGATGAAGTGCAGAGTCCCTATCCCGCAAAAGCAGTTATGGACCATCTCAAGGACTTCCTAATTAAAAACGGAAGTGGTAAAGATGGACCATCTTCTTTGTTTATTTGCGAACATTCGCAGAAAAGAATATTGGGAAGACCAGTCTTAATGAGACTATGTTCGTGTAAATTGTGTACAAGACCAAGATAACAAGTTTAGCGGTGGTCAAACAGCACCTTCAGAGCTTTCCAAGGCTTCAACGAAAGCGCTAGGGCTGTGTTCATAATTTGTGTCAGTACGTGCAGTGTACGGCAGCGTTTTGAGTGTACGCCAGCGTACAGAAGCGTTCCCAGAGACTAGGAAATCATATCAATCTAGCGTACGCCAGCGTGTGTCAGCGCTTACAACAGGGCAATTTTGTTCACGCTCAAGCTGCTCGTGCAAACGCTGGCGTACACTGGCACACGCTGGCACACGCTTGACGAATACCTATGCATTCTTATCGCTGGCGCTGGTGTACGCTCGAAATGCTCCCGTACGCCGACGCAAAGTATGAACGCAACCTGAGGCCAAAAGTCTGACCTAGTAGTTCGCTGTACCTCGTGGTTATGGCTACATGTACTATCCCACTGAAGAAGACCTCAAACTATGCCCAAAATTCACTCAGATTCAGCGAGGATGTTCATGAGGCGGTTCTCCTTCAGTGTTAGGGCAAGAATCCACCACAAAGTTTCGTGCGAATGCACCCGTGCCAGTGTAGACCAGATCGACTGTCCAGAAAGTAATTTGACAGAAACCTTCGCAAATCGTTCCACAAACTATTCCATAAAGAACTAGTTCAAATTATTTTCACAAGAAGCTATTTGTGGCTCTGAAAATTCTGGAAAGCGATTGTTTCAACAAAAGTCAGGAATAACAGGCAACTCACTGTGCAACATCCATCAATACTGTAATGATCTATTGTGGGTTTGTGCTCCTTCGCTTCTTCACATAGTAATCGTAACCGGTCAACGTCTAGATCAGATACTCCTGAAACAGAAGGCACTTTAGAAAATCAAATTTATCCCAAACGATTATTACCAGGGTTCGTCAGTATTGAAACATCTCACCCACTGAATGAACCAAATCCTTGTCCACAAGACTCTCCACAGCTTCCCAGACAGGACGAACTTTTTCCAGCCACTCGTTGTCGGATAAATCCTAAAATGGGACATTCAGCAAATACAGCTAACTTAAACATTGCCCAGTGAAAATCGCGCAGCTATGAGCGTTGGAGCATACGGGAGAGAAAGCTACAAAATTTTAAGGAAAAGGAAAGTAACTATACTCCCACCACAGAACGCGCTCGCACTATGAGCGGAAGGGTGACTCAAAGAGATTTCTGTGAAAGAGCGCACCAGCACCCAGTACACAACTCGGTAAAAAATTATCCAGTGTTTGCCTTTGCTCCCTCGCATGTACCACGATCGAGCCACTGGAACTAATACTAATAGCTCTAAACCACTAGGGCTGCGTTCATAGTTTCCGAAACGTTTCGAGCGTACGGCAGCGTTTTGAGTGACTAGGAAGATACAGTTATAGCGCTCTTAGCGTAAGCCGGTGTTTTCAGCGAGTGCCCGCCAAAAGTCCCCGCGGGAACGCCTAAAGGCACTTTCCGCGATAAAATAAGGCTTAAATGTGTCAGACGATTCTGGAGGCTCTGCTACCTTCAAAAAGTGAAAATCGGCAAGAACACCGCTGAAAGCTGTCCAATTAGGAACATGGGCAGCTATGAACGTTGGAGCACACGGGAGAGAAAGCGACAAAATTTGAAGAAAAGGAAGATAACTATACTCCCACCACAGAACGCGCTTGCGCTATGAGTGGAAGGGTGACTTGAAAGAGATTTCTGTGAAACTGATCTCCTTACCAATAGGCCCGTGCCGATCCCCACTAGCTGCTAGCTACTAGCTAGTAGCCACTATGCTATCTCTCTTCATTCCGAATGGTGAGAGTGAGGTGATAAGATAAAAGAGCTGATATCGTCATGATAACGACGAGTGGAAACTCGTACAAACACGCGTTCTCTTCACTGCATTCACGTACAAGCTGAAGTCGTCATGGTGTCCCATTTAGGACATTTCGGACATTTCATTTTTCTTCATTCATTTCATCACATTTCCTCTGCTTCTTTTCTGCACTTGTCAGTTACTTAGCACTTTCTCTCGTATGTGAGCTCCGTCACCCCCCCCCCACCCCATCTGTGGTCGCGGGCTCTGCCTTCAAAACGCCGGTGTACGCTGAAAACGCTATATCGATATATTTACTTTCCTAGCCGCTCAAAACGCTGCTTTACGCTGGAAACGCTCAGAAAACTGAAGTATGGACTTAGCCCAAAGTCTTGTAATTAAACAAAGAATCGAAGAAAGATAAAGCGTACCGTAGATTCGTCATAAGGGAAAGATACGATGAGCTGCGACAATGATCCCAGCTTCAGTGTGTCTAACGTGACTGTAACCGCATTTTGAACGTCGTTAGCCGAAAATGTGGAAAGGCAGACCTGAAACGCTTGAAATGAAGTGTTTGAATTAAAGGAATAAAATGTCGTTTCAACTGACCTTGAGTGAAGTTTTTACATCGTTCTTTGGATCTTGCAGTACTTCTGTAGTGGGTGAAAAGACGCTTTCCGTTAATCGAAATACTGTATTTTGTGCAGCCAAGTACTTAAAAGCAGCGGCGATTTCAGCAGCAGAATTTTTATGACGTCGAGTAACAAGCTGAAAAG
>MU915905.1:3088-15653 GCA_036418165.1 Cooperia oncophora
AGTGACCACTCAAGTACTGGCATTTTCAATAAGCTCTTGCTTGCTAGCACCACATCAAGTGGAATTGAGGGCACCCGAAGTCTCGCCATCAGAAAGCGGTTTTAGGACCAGAGGTTCCAGAGTCAACAGTATTAGGTTTATAGCAACCTTGGGACCCACTTCGGAGTGGAACTGGCAGTTCCTCTGCGGTTGTGGACCAGACTACATTAGTCCAGAGAGAGAGGCATCGATATGTCCAGGCGCAGGTGTGGGCGAGACAAAAAAAGGAAAATTGTGGCAGTTATGATTTGGCATACTTCTTTATACGCGGACCCCGCATTTCCAAGCAATTTTCTAGCGACGTTGGCCAGAAAATAAGATATTCAAATCGATACAAAGCAACAGGAAGCGATTAGCACGCAGTGCATAGTGGGCGGTTCGAGAAAGGAAGCTTGGTAGGTAATAAAGGTAGGAATGAATTGAGCGGGCCAAAAAACTCTCACAGCTGACCCATTTTTGACCCTAGCTCCTCCTGATCACTTACCTCTGAGGGCAGGCGTTAGAAGGGATAGACGAGTGGTTCTGTCTGGCTAGGCTCTGAAACTGCTCTTTACTCGAGAAAGGCAAACTAATCAAGTGAATTATCTTAAAGCGGATTCGAGCGACGAAGTGAAATTGCCTGGGATAATTACTGGGCTGCTGCTGACCGGTGTCCGGATGCAGGAGGCTCCTAGTCGGAGAAAAGCAGTCAATACCACTCCAGGAACAGTTTCTGAGCACCTACCCTGGGCTTCCAGAAAGGGTTTTCGTTGTCGAAAAAGAAGCTCTTGCATCCCCGTCTGAATGGGGTCTTCGGGTCCTGACGACCTGTCGATTTCGCAAAATCACAAAGGCACCTCCTACGTACGCTCCGTATACCAAAGATGGGCAGAGCGTGGCCGCGACGCTGGCAGCTGCGCTTTTACAGGGATATAGCCGTTTCGAGACAAATGCAGCTGCGTGTTTGTCAAGGAAGACAGTTGTTTCGAAGGGAAATACGAATCAAAAAAAAACGCATCCTACGCCACGTTGAAATGAAGAACGAGGCCACGTCCATCCTATCTACGGGACACGCGGTGTAAGACAATGCGCAGTTCGGCTTGGTGGGGGCAACAATTGGTACTCAGTTAGCCACTTTGTGAAGACCTGTAAACTCTTGTAATAAAAGTGGCTTACTTGATCCTTTTTCACAGATTTAAAGATGTTCACAGGTCTCACTATTAGTTAGCACTTAGCTAGCAACAGGAACGAGCTAAAGTGCAAAATGCCCCTCCGAAGCCGAACAGGGTCCAATCAACGACTACATAGCCTTTTCGACGCAAAGTTTTTCTAACATGTGACACTTCCTGGAGCCGTGCGGATTCGTCCGATACTGATCCAAAGGCGAAAAAAAGGAGCTCCCCATTCATCCGGCATGGCCACTTGAACATTTCATAACCACAATTAGCGACGGATAGAAAGAACTTTGCCAATCACTGTTGACTATCGAAAACCCCTCAAACCAATCAGAACTTTTTTGGCGTTAGCTCGTTCGGATACCGCGCGCTAATGTTTCTTCGCAACGTAATTTCCCTAGATAGTCAAGTGGTGGGAGAACCATCGCGGGCATCACCCAAACACTACAAGAGGGATCTATCTGTACAAATAATCGACCCAAGGCCGCTCATTGAGCGTAAATATTTGCCTCTCGAAGGAATATTTGTTGACTCTATTCAGAAGTGTAAAGCCCCACGACTATAAGGCTCCCAAAACAATATCAGCGGTGTTCTCAGCTGTTGATTCCCATGACAGTCCAGAGGACATAATGGCAAAGAGGTAGAGGAAGAAGTAAGGCAAGGAGGAAAAAAAGGAAAGAAAAGCGGGTATAGGTTGGCTAAGGGGAATGGAGGGGCATTCTTGGAAAGCTCAGAAAACTAGATTAGCCTGAATGAAGATGAAGCTTTTCGTACAAGCAAAGGGGGAAGGGTCAAGGGGAGTAGCATGATCGATTTTATTCGTACAAAAGGGTTTCGGCATCCAGCTCGAGCTGAGTCTTGAATCCCCACTAGACGAAGCAGCTCGGAAAAGGCATGAACTCCATCATTGGCAATATGATAGAAATCATTATTTGAGGGACTCGTGCAATAAGAACCTTGATATTGTTTGATTTTTCAAACGGCACAAAAGGCAAATAAAGAGACGTCCTCGTCAAGGGACCATTATGCGTGTACATTTGAATACTCAATATCTATCAAGTGAAGGACGATGGAAGAAAAAATAATATACTTTATGGGTGCGGTGGCACGTGGTGGTTTCCAGTCCTTTTTAGGCCTTTCACGGGTGGCTTGCCTTTGGCGGCGCCCCGCATTCACCGCGTCTTACAAATGGTGTGTTTGCAACGCGTTTCGGCGTCTCCAGCATCTTTTCGTCTAAAATCAGTAAAAAGTAGTTGAATAAAAGAACCAATTAGTCATGTCAGTTTCAGGCTCGGTAGGTGGCCGTACTGTAAGTACTGAAAAGCTTCTCTAGTTTCATAAACCGGGAAGGATCATTAGGCAGGTGAGACATCCAATACAAGTATAGATTTGTAGCTAGGGGATAAAAAACTACAATAAAGATAGAAAATCAGCTCATGTTTGTAGGGCTGCAAAAACGGTGCGCATTAGCTGAACAATGCTCAGGAGCCTACTCCGTTCCAGCTTTGAAGACAAAAGATCAGGGGCAGTGCTGAAAGGGGGAAGACTACAAACGACGCTTTTGGCCAAAACTAAAAAACCGTAAGATGCACATCACTATTGCGAACGGGGTTACAATCATTCTTTATCCGTTTCTACTACTAGCGACTCTTCCTATATTCATTACCGGCTATTGCGGTTTGCAAAGTAGTCCTTCAAATCAGCCTAAGTTCCACTTGCTCGAAAAGTGATAATAAGAAGACGGTTAAGGTGCTTGTCTGCGGCAAGCCCGTTTATCCGCACGAGTTTCTGATTTTTTGTCCATTTATGGAACACTTTTTGCTCATCGCCAGTTCCTTTCAGAGCGCTAATTTTAGCCAACTAACAGTGAATATGGCTTAACTTGAAAGAAGTGCTGAGAAGTACTTATTCCTTTCTTTTTTCCTATTCCTTCCCGAATTGCGCCTCAAATACGATTTTGAGAATGGAGTGATATTTGCAAGTATTAATTTAGTCTGCCGAGTTGTAGGGCGGTACCGCTTTTTGCAGAGAGCAGATGGCGTTTAAACTGAGGGCGACTTGGCGGGGGACGGAAGGATGTGAAACATTTAAAATGGGGGTTAATGTTCGAAACAAGGTAAAAATTAATGTTGCATGAATTTCTTGTCAATGTATGTTTTTCCAAAACCGTTTCGGCCCACTTACGATTTCTTGACGATTTCTCCATGAATTTTCGTAAAATGATGGCGAATACCTCATATTCTACTGCTCACGGGGCTAAAGATCGGAATGTGTGAAATGGTGAGGAGTACGAACCCCCCCCCTAAGAGAGGTGTGTTGTACAACCCCCCCCATCTGCGCTTCCCCAATACGTAGCGAAATCTCACACATTCCGTTTTTTCACCCAAAGATTTTCCATCAAGCGGGGAGGGGAGGGAGTATATATCAATGTAGAAGGAGATTTTAGATTTTCCGACTTCCCTACACTTATTTCCACAGAGCTTTTCCGACAAATTTTCTCACTAACCTGCATCGAAATTGTTGCTACTAGAAGAGGGATGGGGAATGTGACTGTGATTCAAGCAACGGAGAAGGTTCTAGAATGTTCTACCACTTCCGCATGGTAGATCATTGGTATCGATCAGGAACCGAAAGTTCTGGGACTTTCAAAAACCCATCAGAAGTTTTTGATCAGTCTAATAGTACACATGAAACAGGAAAAAACACGCGAAAAGTCAACAACCAGGGGAAAATTTTTTCTCAACGCAGCTCTCTTGCTCTTAAAGGCACATACGACCCCCCCCTCTCCCAACGACCAAATACGACCCCCCTCCCCAGCGGAAAAGTACGACCCCTATGTGTTTCACACAACGATGCTGTACCCTGTCTGCTCACGCATGACTGCGTATTCCAGCAAATTACTATGCCCCTTTGTCTTCCTACCATTACAGCCTCAGGATCGTTCTAATAATAAGAACTGGTTTCTGCTATTAGAATGATCCCGGATGCTAATTTCTAATGTTTTTAGTAGTTACGAGGTTGTCAGGTGGAACAAGTTATTGATTAGAAAATCTCGGAACGTTAAGTTTTACGAAGAAAAAAGTAGGAGGAGCACAATCTCGACTGTGCCGAGTCACTTGCCTTTCGAACATTGCTTTCTTGGCAGGGTTTTTCCGCTGGGGAGGAGGTTCGTATTTGGTCATTGTTGGGAGAGGGAGGGAGGAAGGGAGGGGGTCTTATGTGCCGTTGAGAGAAATATGCCCTGTTGGGAAAGAAATTTTCCCGATTGTTGACTTTTTGTGATTTTTCCTGTTTCATGCGTACTATATACCCCAAAACTTTCAGCGGAAACTTTCGGGAAATTCCGGAAGAAGTGGTATGAAGTTGGGGAAAATCCAAAAAAAATTTTCCGTTTCACGTTGGCTATATATCCCCTCCTCGGAGAATCGCTCAGAAAATCCTTGGTTAAAACTGGAGAAAGTGTAGGAAGTTCGTAAGTAGGTGTTAGGGAAGGGGGAGGGTCGTGCCGGGACCTTCATTTAGGTGGGGGTCGTACTGATACCCTCTCTCTTGAGGGGAGGGGGTACCCACACCACCATTTCACACATCCGTACTCTACACCCTACATATTTTCACTGGACTCACGATACTGTAACCCGACTGTCTGACCCACACGCCACGGCATAGTTCATGTTTGAGAAACCTAATCGAAATCAGTATGAATGTCAAATTGAGATGCTGATGATTATTTTGCAGGCTGAAGGCAGGACTTAGCCAGTGAAAAACGTCAGAATCTTTACTTCGAGGCACAAAAAACTATCAGTAGTAACAGTTAACAGCAAGGAAAAGGGAGTCCGAAAGCGAAAAAAACTAAGTTAGCCACCGAGGAATAGAACTGCATTTTATGTTGTTGCCCCTGGGTCGCAGACAGACGAATTTCGTGCAAGCTTGGCGAGTAAGAAGGCGCGCATATTATGTGCGTATTGTGGTGGGGACGTAATCGTATCAACATATTGCCCGGCCTCCAAACTACTTCCAAGTAATCTCTACAGCCTGTCGTCAAGGACAGAGGGAGGGTACGTAATGCTCAACATTTTGTCAAAAATTACGTGTTTTCAGTAAGGAAAAGCAACATGGCAAGTGGCGGGTGCCCAACTCCACGTCGGGTCTTGATTTGAATCGTGTTTGAGGCCCGTCTCAACAGCACTTTTCCCATGCATTGAGCTTAGTACAAGTTAACGAAGAATACACTACGAATCTCCATAAAGTCGAATGCACGCGCTCACAAGAAAGAAAACTATCACACGATTACGATTATGATTCTATGCGCCCTCGACTTTTCGGCGTAATGTATTTGAATGCGCGTTGAAATTCCCAGGCGCACACCCTGGGTGCTACCGGGGTGTGCCAATCTGGTTATTCGTACAATCAGGGATCCAAGGTGGGGTCGTTACGAGCGCATAAGCCAACCATAAGGGGAAATACAACGATGAACCCTCTTCTGAATACGCCATGCACACGACTTCTGCTCTTCTCCATGGGCGAGATTTGTGGCGTCGTTCACGAGTGCAAAATACAACGAGCAAACCGGCGAATTTCAGCCAAGCAGCTTGCCTACAAATACAGGCGCTAATCCAACTTAATTAAAGCATTAAGTCTGCTAATTAGGGTTACAGCCATTCGTCGCTTGTGAAACACATAGGGGGGAGGAAGTCGAAACTGGCACCGCTAGAGAAGGGTCACTAATTGCTATAATACCCCGCCCCTCTTTCGCGCTCGACGGCTCGACGGAAAATTTTTAGGTGAAAAAACTGAAAAATGTGGGATATTGGTAGGAGGTGTTACAGAAAGGAGGAGGTGGAGGGGGAGGGCTCGTAGTGAGACCCTCATTTAAGTGGTGGAAAGTACTGACACCCTCTTTGGGAGAGGGAGGGGGTTGTACCGTATTGGCTTCAACTTTCCACAAGTGTTTTCAGCTTCTCTGACAATCAAAAAAAATATCCGCCTAGAGTGCAAAAATTCCACTTCAAGCTACTTTGCGGACTTTTTCTAATGTTATATCATACTTAAAGGCATAGGGCACGATAATTTGGTACTCGGTCTAACATGGTAGCAGGGGTGCTATAGTGCGGGAAATGGCGAAAAAGCGAAGTGAAACGGTAAAACCTGCAGAAAAAGGCCTCCTTCCTACACGACACAGAAAACTATTTTGAACGGGTTTCCCGTTGGCATCAAGCCAGTAACCGCTGCGGTAAATACGGCCGCATGTATGTACTCACATATCCTACGCCACTTGGGGACTATTTGCCTTTAAGAATGGCTATAAGTCTTGAGCGATAAAATTGGAAAAAAAACGAAAATTAGCTGAATGGAGTTACAGGTAATAATGAATGAAAAAGAGACGACTCAATTGAAACAGTGAAAAAGAGGATGTTGACATCTTGACGAGAAAAAAAGAGGCGATCGACGCGAGGAGCCGAT
This sequence comes from Cooperia oncophora, assembly GCA_036418165.1. Lineage (NCBI taxonomy): Eukaryota > Metazoa > Nematoda > Chromadorea > Rhabditida > Trichostrongylidae > Cooperia > Cooperia oncophora. Next base: position 9,742 of record MU915905.1, read on the forward strand.
AATCAATCAGTTGAGAATCCATAGATCAAATTGAAATAGCAACCACACGCACCACCTGCTACGATGGAAGCCTTGGGCAAAAAAATCACCTGTTACCATAAACTTAAGGGAACCAGAACGGCCACGTCCCATTCGAGCTATTATTCAGCACGGTGCGTGAACATAGCATGCAACGCGGCTGTATGGGTTCGGCAATTCAACAGTTCGACCTGAGGTGGGCCAACTGGTTGTCCTTAGTGAAGCCCGCTTCACTAAGGACAACCAGTTGGCCCACCTCAGGTTGAGCTGTTGAAAAGTAAAGTATTTGATTCCACGTTAAAGGCAGACTTCACGATGAGCCAGCCAGGCAAGGTACACAATCGTTGTGTGAAACACATAGAGGGAGGGGGTCGTACCGCTGGGGAGGGGGGTTGCTCCTCGAAAGCAATTTGCTGCGTTGGAAAAAGTTTCGATGTTGTTGACTACTTCAACGTGATTTCCCCGTTATTACTATATGCCCCTACCCTCCGCACCTCCCCCTCCCCCTCCCCCACCCGATCGACAGCAAAACTTTAAGGAAAATTAGCAAAATGTTCGGAGAAATCCGGAAAAAAAAAGTAGGAATTACCGGAAAATCTGAAAATTTCCCGTCCCACATAAAAGCATGCCCCCCCCCCGACGCGCTTCTCCTTCCCGCTCGACGCCAAAAGAACATCTGTGCGGTGAAAAAACTAGAAAATGCTCGGAAAATTGCTTAGCTTACGAGCTTGCGAAAGGAGGGATCGTACAGAACACCATTCATGGGTGGGGGAGGATGTACCCCTTTCTGCGGCACGAGAGTTCGCGCCTACACTGCCATTTGACACATCAGCTATAGCTGTACCCTGAATCGTAGTAGCATTGTTAGAGGAACAGTGTTACTGTGCTTCAGTAGAGTTCGCCGCGAAAAGAAAAAAAGAAAGGCAAACAAGTCCAAAACTGCAATATAAAGCCCCTACTGTTCCATGCGAAAGACAAACAATCAGTGGCATTTCGAGGAGAGCAGCCAGACGGAACAGCGAAGAGCATGCAAAACGAAGGAGAAGCGTAAATAAACATCTACCAACGGCGGAGTATGAGCAATCGTGCCGCCCTACCGCCGCTACCCGTGCCTCCCTGACGTAAGAGAAATCCTCTCGCGGCCGCAACCCCCGATTGTATGTTCCTGGATAATGCCACTCACTTGCAAGCCTATAGTGCTAAATACACCCCCCCCCAGCGCGAGAAAAAAGGAAGAAAAACGCGGTAAAAAAAACCGTGGAGCGAACGCGCCTAAAAAAGAGCTTGTTTTATAACAGTAATACTATATCCGGCTACCTCTAGCTCAATATTCGTTTCTCATTCAATACTGATACCGCCTGACAACGAAGAAACGGGAAACTCCGCGTGTGAAACAGAACTTATGACAGAAAGTAGACTTCGAGTTTCTGTCAGCGAGGCAACTGGAGAGAGTCACATTTGCCACCTATGACGGCCACAGCGCCTTCGCCGCTTACGGTAAAGCCGCGAAAGTGGAATAATTTCAGAAGTTGAGAGCCAGACTACCCGCACAAGGATGGCCGCGTACGAGTTCAAGCTCAAGCGCGGGAACTGTCTTTAAATAGAACCAAGTAAAAGAAATAGATATCCTTTGGACTTGTCCCTGTATGGTATAAACGACGTTGTCCAGCTAGGTCCAGGATTAGTGCAGTTTTTTGAGAAGCCTGATCTCAGAAGAGTGGACGGTGAATCTACCCGAATGAAACGTATAGCGGATTGTCTCAAAGATAACATTTTGATAGATCACTTATTAATCTCTTAATCTTTCTTTGCGTCAACAACTCAGAGCAGGATAAAGTGGTGAAGGCGCCTAGGCGGTATTCTGCGTGAGAGGGTCCCCATCAGGTCCAAAGTGAATTTATTTTTGTTCATCAAAATTATAAGTAATTTCTTCATGGCCTCTAAGTTGCAAAAGCTATACGAGTGACAAATATGCACTTTGAGATCCAGAGCTAGAGGCCTAAATAAAACCCATTCCATCAAGCAAGAAGTTGATGAGCTTTGATCCCTGGACTGTTCACCACATGTGTAGCAGATGGGATATTATCTGCCCCAAGGGCAACATCAAATATTTCTGGGAACCAGTGGAACACGGGGAGCAGAGCGATTCTTTCGCGCCAAGAAACTAGCATCCTATTAGATTTTTGGCCAAAATTTCTACTTTCACCACTGAAATAGTGCAGTAATCAGAGGCGCCACGACTGCCGGATCCTTCCCAGAGCAGAAACATTCCCTATTCGTGGAAGTACAGTAAATCTGAATAATCAGGCAGACTGTTAGATTGTATTGTTGCTGTTGGGAACACAGGAATCTCCTCAGCTACAGAACCGGTTTGCATTCTTCAGATCACTTAGAAGAAGCTGCGGCCAACCCCATGGGGTCTACCCTAAAGGGAATAAATTAGGAGTCACCAACTGCTCGAAACCCTTAGTGGCCTCCGCGACGGTGGAAGGAAACTCCACGTGCCCGAAAAAGTTAGGTAGTTTTGGTGAATTACCACCAGTATGCTGGACGAGCGACAGCAGGGGCACTATGAGACGCAAGGTGAACATATCCACCCAACATGATGGAGCTTTCAATTAGGTCCGATAATGGGTACCCTGCCCGTGTTACACTAACCTAGTATTAGGGTGCTCGTTCACGGATGTGTGTACTACAGTCCCACTATTCCATTTAGTGAATCATTTCATTCATTAGAATCTTGACTGGATTCATCAGGAATGTCCCGGGGGAGCTTCAAGAATGTTTAGGAAATCTCCTTTGGAAAATCGGCTTTCGGGTATCTTGAAGAGCGCAGGAGGTGCGGAAGGAGAAGAGTACATGGCAACCAGGCGCGCCCACCCTGGTCACCACCTTTAAGCAAAGGCTAATCTTTGGGGGAAGGGGGGTATGAAAGGAAAGGAAATCACTGCATCAACGAGAGGGTCATCAACGAGAGGGTCAGGTAATCAGGAGAAGCTCCATTGCTGTCGTGTCATCTTTTTCCCGACACTCAGCGCTGAATTCCTAACACTCTCCATTTTATACTGCTGGCTTCTTCAATGTTCTCTTCTTTGCACGTTTCGGTAAAGGGTACAGCATAATGATGCGTGAAATGGCGCTGCCAGTAAAACCCCTTTTCCCAAACGTTCCTACTTTTCTCCTCCGCATCTAACATTCTCTCCTCCCCATTTAACCTACTATCTTCCTATATTTCCCTACTTTTGCAGAGAAAAATAAAGTTTCTGGAGGAGAAGATATATACACAGAAAAGAGAAAATAGAGAAAAGTCAACAAGGCTCAGAAAAATTTCCATCAAGGCACGATACGACCCCCATCGGCCAACCACCCTTCACTTTCCAACAAGCAAGTGCGATACCCTCTCCAAACGATGCCAATCCCTGCTGTCAGTTAACCAACCAATACATCGAGCTGTGGTTTGCGACACTTTTATCAGTAAGAAATCATTCTTTTCTAGCTAAACACCTTCCCCTAACAACATTCCCGTTATTTCATCGTTGGCCGGGAGGAGAGAAGTGACGTAGAAGAGCCCAAAGCGAAGACATAAACAGGTATGTCAGTGTCTCACAACCTATCTACACCCCACCGGCATCACACAACTTCCCTCCAATTTTCCAAAAAAATTTTCCTGCTTCCTCCCAACAAACAGACCCCTCAAAAACAATTTCAACCAACTGTATCTAGTACTGGCTCATCATGAACCAGTTGCCCAATCCCCCCAGTAGATAAAGAAGGAAACCTTGGGAACACTCTGAACAGATTTTTGAAGCTGTTTTTTTTGTTATAATAACTGCTGTTTTACGCTGCTAGTTCGCTCCGAATGTTATCACAAGAATCTGAGTTGCGCGGGAAAAGTCATTGCCCCAGGGAGTCGGTTACCCGCCACCTCACGCTTCGAGCGAGTCCCTAATCCATTACTTCGTAATCGTTAAGATATCGTCATGGAACCGCTGGGGTGGAATGATCGAAGGCGGTTTTACAAGTTTTGTGAAGCTTTGTTTGTGATAAATGCGGTTTAACGCCTGTCCCGAATACGTCGTGACGACTTTTATAGCACACTTCTCTCTGGAAAGCGTGAGTGCGGGTTCATTCCTGCCTTGACGGCGATACGACTTTTTCCCAGTCAACTTCAGCATTCTGTGAGTAACTCCTGAACAGATTATCTTCCTCCTTAGCACGGGTGGCTATCTATCTATACGTCGCCTTAGCAGGGTTCAACGTGCAGGTCGCGTCAAGAGTCAGAGAGATCAACCTACGTTATCTCGCCAGGCAACTCCTATGCTACATCGGTTCCGCAGGTAAGCCGTTGTCTGTAGAGTGAAAAGACGTGGAAAGTAATCTGTTGCAATGGATTGCAGAACAGTTGCGTTCGCTTAGCTCTTTTACCTCGCCATGGTTGCCGTTGACGAAGATGGTACATTCTTCTGGCGAATTTCGGAATAATAATCGTCAAAGCACGAGTCATCTCGCGGTATCTTCATCTTATTGATCACGGATGGTCTTTAAAACGCAAGAAATTCTCTTCCCAAAAACGCGGAACATACTCACGACTCCCCTCCAAACTCACACTACCAACAATACGATCGTAGCTCGCCACAATTGATTTTATGCCCCTGCTCCCAATCCAGTGCGCTACTGACTTCGCTGTGGAGCCTGCACTCATATAAATGCCGAAAAACGGGCTAAGCAAAATAAGTGAAGGAAAGCGCAGCTGACCATGACGAAGTCATTGATGAGTAAAAGTCCAAAGGTCGCGTTGGGTTACGGTCTTTCAACTAGCTCTTCATGATATTTGCTGACCTTCTATGCATATGGTGCCATTGAGATGTGAAAAACATGCGTTGCATAGAAATCCCGTATGGTTCGTCACTCAAGCGTTCAAGGACCATGACTAAGTCTATAGACTTCGATCTTCAGCGGAATTCAACCGTGATGGGAACTGCTGCGCCAGATAAAATGGATGAGCAGGGATTTTGAAACGAATCGTTCTATAACTGATTGAATATGGCATCAAGAGAACACCCCTTAGACAAATGCACGTGCAACAGAATAACGACCATAGGGGCGGTTGAGAGGGTGAGGGTAAAGGCGCCGCAAATGATTTGCATAGTTCGCATCCCGCCAAGGCCAACCAAACAGTTCGTTTCCACGAAGTCAGCGCGTCTCGAGGGAATGGAAGCTCGCAAGAAGGCGGCATTGGTAGGTACCCAAATGATTATAAATGCAAGTAGTATGGAGGGATGGGTAACACCTCAAGGTGTTCGCTGGTGGAGCTTGCTAGGAATTCTCACATTTTTTCACTGCGGAAAAAAGTGCCCCACGTCGAGGACAATGGTAAATCGATTTACGAGCTTTTTCCTGAAAGCTGGAACGTAAACTGCTTTGGATTTAGTATTTCACGTCTCCAATCAAAAAGATCTCGAATTTCCGGAAAATCGGCGGCAAAGCTAGTGGGGAAAAAGGGGTGGGGGTGGAGGAGTGAGAGGGGTGGGGGAGGGACCAACCATGTCGCAATGGTACGTCCTGTCTTGGTAACTTTTTCAGAGCCCTGAATTGGATACATTTGCCACTTTCCTATTCTCAATCAATTTATCGTAAATATGCTCGGAACCCTCCCAAAATTCTTCGGGGCATTATCAGTTAGAGGACGCAAACTATCCGACACAGATGACACCAGGACACGTCCTAAATTGGGGATCCCCAGCTTGGGTTTGCCGCCGGAGGTAGGAGACCGCACTTGCCTTCGAATGCTTTCCGGTTCCTCAGCTAGGGTTTGCCGCTGGAGGGAGAGGGACCGCACTTGCCTTCGAATGCTTTCCGGTTCCTCAGCTAGGGTTTGCCGCTGGAGGGAGAGG
>MU915906.1:4023-17132 GCA_036418165.1 Cooperia oncophora
GGCAGTAGATGGCGACAACATGCAATTAAGGACCGAAAACAGTAATGAGTGTCTACGATGACGGGGTCTACATGAAGTCCGGTGCTTCATTCGACAGGTTAAAACGAGTTATGAAAACGCCGCGCCCATCGCCGCGCGTGGCGGTGCGGCGAATTACGATCCTCTTTACCGTCTCCCGGGGGATCCAAATGGCCCTCAGTTGAGACTGTTGCGGGGAATGCTATTTCACAACAGACAGAGAATCGCTCGGTTTCCCGGACGATCCTGCGTACAGAATTTTACAAAATGGCTCTGTGTGCTGGGAGGAATCGATAAAATGCCTCGACATTGTTACACAAATCCCCAGTGGTGAGTATTACTTCAAACGAAACCTCACCTCTTCTCCTTATATTAGCCAAACAGATTTTCATGGGAACAAAGTACAAACTTACACCATGACGAATCTTGTTCATTTCAGCAACCGTAGTCCATTCATTGATGACAGGATCGTATTTTTCAGCTGAACTCATTTTGGAATTAGTCTCGTCTGCACCTCCTACCGCATACAAGTGACCATCGAGGACTGCAGAACCGAGCGATCTCCGACGCGTTGACATTGGACGAACCACTTCCCATTTACCAGCTCGTGGATCAAGTCTGAACTATGATACGCCAAATTCGTATTTCGTTTATCTGCACTAGGCTAGGACAGTTTCATTGCAGGTGTGCGTATATGACAAGAAGCATATCAAAATCATTTCTTTCAGAACACTGAAACACCGACCAGGGTTTCCGAAATTTCGCCATCGAGCGGATGAATCTACACAACTCATACTGTCGCAGTCAGTCGAGGCGGTGTCAAGAGACAATAAATGAGCCCACTCATTACGTTTCCAGCAGAAGTTGTTTTATTCGATTACTCACAAATCACTATTAGTAGATAACGGTGCCTGTCGCGGGCTAACCCCATTTCTTCTGATACCGCTCTGACTAAAGGCAACGATACCAAAACTATGGACAAACTATACTCATCCTTCGATCAACTATCAGAAACCAGTCGGCTCGCCGGCTGACGCCGGCCGGGCTTTGCCGGGATGACGCGGCTTCGCCGCGCTTCCTTCTTCCACATGTTTGTATACCCAACTAATATCCGAGTTTTCTTTTATCTAAGCAGATGACCAACGCTCCTTGACCAATAACATATTACCTGCTATTTTCAGCACTATTACTGTGCATGGAATTGTGGTAAGGAGCGTTGATGAGTTGCAGAGAGAGAAGCTGGGAATTAGCCGGCGAGCCGACTGGTATTAAATGTACCTATAACGACCAGTGGTTAAGTGTATGGCTGCCGATGCACTGAAGCTCAGTAAAAATAGGCAGCTCGTGCTTGAGGGCACGCACAGCCCACTGTGGGCGGGTCTCTACACACCACAGACACACTCAACTTTCGCCACATGTTTCTTTTCTCCAACGATTTCTTATGATCTCCAAAGTCACTCAGGTCCCGTACTGTAAAATTTCGTAGCAAGCACTGCCCAACTCGAGCACGCCCCTCCTCCCATCTTGAGGATATCCGTCCCATTTCATCCACTAACTCCTTGTGTACTTCAGTCCACATGTCCCCGGTGCATATGCTGCTCTGCAAGCAACTCGTGATTTTTGACTCTCGTCCTCCCACCTCGACAACTGCTTCCCGCAATAGGCATGTCTATCTCACTTGAATGATCGAGTCCCTGCAACCTCTGCTTGCCTTTTGCCGATGTCTGGACTGCTATGGGGACGTTTTAAAGTTTTTTCTCTTAGGCCCGCCCACCTCGCCACAAGTGCCGCCCGCAACGGATGTGCCTCGCACATCTGAACCGATGATACATCGCTCACATTAATCCGCTTTCTTCCCGATGTCTGGAGTGCTCTGGAACCGTTTCACGAAATTTCAAATCTGGCTCCCTCTCCGCACGCTCCGCGCGCCGCAATAGGCGCACCCCCGCACTTCTCCAGCGGTGACCCATCGCTGACATTATCCACTTCTTCCCGGTGTCTGGAGTGCTCTGGAAGCGTTCAATAAATTTTTCGATTTAACCCCGCCCACTCAGCGCACGCCCCGCCCACATCTGGTGCATCTCGCACTTCTCAAACGATGACTACTTGGGGACCAATCATAAGTTACTTGTTTTGCGTCGTCGCTCTAGGACCAGACTACAACTTTTTTCACCTTCTTGTTTGGCTCCGCCCACCACGGGGCAGGCTTCGCCCACAACTTGTATGCCTCACAGTCCTAACCGGCGGCCACTTGCGCTCGGTTCCAGAGCACCTTCAAAGAGCGGAGAAAAATGGTTTAAGGCCGGCAATGGCCGCCAGTTAGGACTGTGGGACATACAGGTGTGGGCGAAGCCTGCCCCGCTGTGGGCGGAGCCAAACAAGGTCTGTAAAACGGTTCCAGAACACTCAAGAGATAGAAAATGCGGGACACGTGGTGTCTGGAGACCGCTTCAAGGTGAACGGAGCCCGAAAAAAAAATCTGAAAAACCGTCCCAGAGCAGCCTCAAAGGCCGGAGAAAAAAGGGTTAAGGCCAGCGAATGGTCGGCGGTGAGGAATTGGGGCTCCTATGTTAAGGGCGGAGCCTCCCCCGGTGTGAGCGGAAACAGACAGAACCCTGTAAACTGTCCCAGAGTACTCCAGACACTGTCTAAAAGTGACAGTGGTCAGGAGGGATCACCGGTCGATACGGGACACACCCGCTGTAGGTGGAGCGTACGGCGGGGTGGGGGAGCAAAACTTAAAAATTTGTGGAGCGGTTGCAGAGCACATCAGACACTGGGGAAAAAGTGGACTGGGGTAAACGAGAGGTCACCGGTTTGAGTGTGCAAGACACATCCATCGTGGGCGGAGCGTGCGGCAAGGTGGGCGGCGCCAAACGCAGAAATCTGTAAAATGGTTCTAGGACACACTACAGACAGAGGGCGAAAGGCGAGCAAAAATGTGCAGGAGCTCCGCTATAGAAGCGAGATTTACGCGCCCATTGTGTGCGGAGCTGTGTCGATGTGGGCGGCGGGCGAAGGTCAAAAATTCACGAATTAGTTGCAGAGCAGCATAGGCACCGGGGACAAGTGGGTTGAGGTCCACAAGGGGTCAGCGGACGAAATGGGAGACATTCCGAAAATGGGCGGCTAGTTTCTAGATGGGCGGTGCTTGCTGCAAAATTCCGTGGTTGAATGAGCTGATGATGATCTAAATGAGCTTTAAGATCAGGGAAAACTTTTGGAAAAGAGTGACATGTAGCGAGACTTGAGTATCTGTGGTTTGCTGAGCCCACAGTAGGTGGAGCGTGTTCTCAAGCAACATGATTTCGCTGCGTTTCAATGCATAGGCCGTCATAACACCTGTCGTCACAGGTACATTTGATTCCAGTCGGTTCGCTGGCTGACGCCGGCGCGACTCTCTAATACGGCCAGGCTTTGCCGGTTTTGCTTGGCTTCGTCGCGCCTACCTGCTTCCGTATGTTTGAATGCTCAACTAATACCGGCTTTTCTCTCATCTGCCCGCTTAATCAACACTGCTTACCACCACTCCAGACGGTAATAGTGTTGAAAGTAGCAGGTATGATGTTATTGGTCAAGGAGTGTTGACAATGTGTACAGGTGAAAGAAAAGCCGGATAAAAGTATGAGAAGGTACGCGCTGCGCCCGCCCAGCGAAGCCGGGCCTTATCACAGAAGGAGACACTCTTGCGACAGCCGGCGAGCCGACTGGTTATACAGATACAATGGGTGACAGAAGCGTTCTGCTGCGGCTAGGAGGGGGGGGGGTGGGGGGACCGCGTGAAAGAGATAAGAATCAACAGTCGGAAAAAATATCTCGGCCAATGAAGACACCGGACACCAAAACGCGGCTGATCCACAAGATAACGCGGAACAGGTAAAAGTCGTAAACTCCGCAGAAGTGGGTGAAAACTGGTTGGAAGAACTCCAACAGGATCCAGAGTACGGCGCAGTGATAGCTAAGATTAAGGAGGGTAAGCTCTGTGAAGAAGTGAGGTTACCGCGACAGGAGAGACCGCTCCGTATAGCCGACTTCTGTATCGACCGCAACAACCTGTGCTTGATCCTGGAAGACGGTACCACAGCAAAGGTAGTACCACACTCACGCAGACGCGCAATCTTCGAAGAAGCACACGCAGGAGTGCTATCAGGGCACTTTAATGCACGCAAAATTTTCCAGAGACTGAAAAAGGTGGTATTCTGGGAAGGAATGCGTCAAGATATCGCTCTGTGGTGTAAACAATGCCGCGATTGTTTTCTTGACGAACAACCGAAAAGACTATGTACCCCCTCTCAAAGCTCTACAGATAATGAGGCCGTTCGAAGTGGTAGGGTGGACGTGTTGGAAGTTGGATTGTCGTCAAGTGGTAACAGATATCTAGTCGTGGTCATCGACCACTTTTCGAAATGCCTGGCGGCGTATTCAACACCCACAAAAACCGCAGAAGACATAGCTACACTGCTATTTGACAGGTGGATCTGCGAAGGAGGCAGATGGCCGAAAACCATACTGTCGGATCGAGGGAAAGAGTTCGAGAATAGCGTGATGGAGGCACTTTGTGAGGTTTCAGGAATATCGCAGACCTTTACGAAGGGATATAACCCCCGCGAAAACGGAGTTACTGAAAGAGCGAATCAAACCCTCTTAAGAATGCTGAAGAAAAGGGGAGGGATAACAGCAGAATGGGACAAAATAGTTCCCAATGTCACTTATGCGTATAACGTAAGCCCACATACCGCTACGGGAGAGCCCATTTTTTGTTTTGCACGGGTTCGACCCTGTATATCCCTCGAGCGTGATACCATCTAGTGAAGTATCACCCTATCGCATAGACATAGACAACTATTATATAAGGCTGATCTTATGGCAGGAATGGAAGCTAACGCAGGAGCTCATAAGAGAAAATGCCCAAAGATACAGAAATCAGATGAAAACATATTATGATAAACGGCAAGATGTCAAGCCAGATAAGCTCCCCAAGGTAGGAGAGAGAGTGTTTTTAAAATGCCTACCGAGAAAAGCAAATCGGAGCATCCAAAACTAATTCACGAATGGGCGGGACCATATCGCGTTATAGAGACTAGCGATAACTCTGCGCTAATAACAGAAATAGGTGAAAAGTCTGATCCCATAAGAGTACAGCATGATTTGCTCCGCAGAGGGTCCGCTTGCATAGACGATACACCTCTAAAAACGAGAATTAAGAACTAGGAAAAAAAAGTTGCAGTTGTAGTACACAACGTTATCATAAATGATGAGTGTTGTTTCAGGAGCCACCCGAAGCAATTGATCATGGCGGAAGACACCGCACATCCGCTACATGTGAACTTCTCGTGCAGTGTAAAGGCGCTTGCGAAGCCGCCCGGAAACATTCAACAGGATTTCGCTTAAACGTGCCGTGTCCGCTGCTAGCAGAGGATGGACAACTGATGCGTCTGGATCGAGTACTGAAAGGACTGCCAAACCACATGCAGAACATAAAATTCGAAAATGTCTGCCAACTGGCACAGCTCGTGGAAATCTGGCTGAAGGACGACCTTTCAGAAAGAGAAAAATTAGTGCTCATGGCGAAAAGAGCCAACGACTTTTCAGCAGAAGCCTTGGCCGTGGCCCTATTGTTTTACAGAGAACACTGCTTGCACTTCCAGTTAAGTGAAGAAAAACTGGAGCCAGGTGACTATTACCATGAATACATTCGTATCGGGCCCACGCGTAAGCAAATCAGCTCGATCTTTCAAGCCGCCATGAGTATGATTCGTGGCAAGAACTGGGAACGCCCTTGGCAGAAGCCCCGTCGTCTGCAGACAATCATGGTCCCGGCGAACCTGGAACACCTCCTGAAATGGATACCAGACAGTGTCAAATGTGTGGTCTACGACAACAACAACCTGCCAACCCCTGAGGACAGGAGCGACCTCCTGCTGATAATTGGAAATACATTCGCAGATAGGGAGAACGCGACCGTGGCTGGAAAGCCTAAGGGGCCGAGACATTTGCCTTGTTATGGGCATCGCGCCGCGCGAGCACAACTCGGAGGAAAATATTCGTCTGTGGGAACAGACAGCAAACAACATATCGGACATCGTCCAATCAACGACCAAATGGATGGATATCAAATGGCTCGGGAATGAGGCCCCACCTGCCCAATGGGACAATCCCATTCGCTGCCTAGGCAGCGACCCTTATGATGTCTTCGGCACCATTGGCCGTTTCAAAATAAGAATCTGGTATCAAAAAGTGACAAAATATTGGGCACCATCGTGGCCAGAACCACTAACCGAAGCGAGAGGGTATGAAAACCCCATGTTTTCGAAGTCCACAAACAGGAAAAGAGCCAGTCACGAAACTTTTATGGACACCAAGCGCAGAAGGTCCGATGACACAAGCAGTCGATCGCCCTTTACCACGTGAGTTCAAAAGTAAGATCGTGAGAGTGTGAATGAAGAGTGAAGGGACCACTCTCTTAAAAACCCGGGGGTTGTGAGCAGAGAGTGCATGTTTCTTTTTTTTGATAAGCAGATCATCGGTCAAACTAATTGATTTTTTTACAGATTGCGCGGGAACACGCGGCAGACAGCCTATTTCTATTTAGCGTCGCAGCGAAGCGCTCGAAAAGACTTATTCTGGTTCTCCGTTCCCTTCGTATGTGGAGGCTGAATATTCACTTCCCGTGTTTTCATCGTGGTATTTTTTTTCTGCTATCCCACTGTCTCTCTCTGAGCAGTTTCTTTTTTTGCATTTACCTGTAATCAACTCCGTTATCCCCTCTCTCTTTGAGAATTTTTTTGTTTATACCTGCAATAAACTGTTTGTTGTCACCTGTTTGCAACTATCGAGCACTAGTGGAACAGCGGGTAAGCACTGCTAGCGTACTTAAATCTGTTCTTTTTTGTGACAGAATCCTTACTCTAGTCACAATCATCACCTCATAAAGCACGCATCAACTAACCTCTCCACAGTAGCTAAAGACGATCTTCCATCTGAACCTCCTATGGCATATAAACAGCCATGAAGCACAGATAAAGAAAGCTCAGCTCGAAGTGTGCCCATTGGTGCCACGTGGTTCCACTGATTTCGCCGGGCGTCGTAGCTGCAACTGTGACAGATACCAATATGAACAGAATTGGGCCCTGTGCCCTCACCACTCAACAATATCCTGACAGTTCCTACCATCGCTGCCGCCCACAGCATAAAGAAAACCGTCAAGATCAGCAACACCCAATGCATACCGAACCGTAGAGATAGGAGCGACGTTGCACGACCATCGGTCAGACGTGGGATCGAATCTGAACTTCATTGCGCGAAAGTCGAGATTCACAGCTTTATCCTTCATGAATGAAGCACTTATTCTGTTCGTAAGCAGTTTTCGGGCCTTCAGTGATTTCTGGGAAATCGTGTATAGACACCAGAGAGTTCGGGAGGAATGGGAAGGAGGTCATTATATAAGGAACATTCATAAAATGAGCAGCAGTGCTAATAGGTAGCGAAAAGCACAACGCACCAGGTACAGTCGTCCATTTGTGGGCGGGCGGGCGCTGTGGGTGTCCAGAATTCGGTTCTGCCAGGCATATTAATCCTACTCGTCTTGGGGAATTATCGTGCAAACTGCGCTTAAGGATTGTTCGAAGGTCGGCAATGAAGATGGAAGATTGTGATAACTGTATAGCCTTTTATGCCTTTGTGCACCTTCAACACCTAGTGATCATGTCATATGTTGCGGGCATGTCACCAGTACGTTCGCTGATGATACGAACAAAGAAGATTCGCAGCGAATAACAGCATGCTCACAAGGTGCTGCATGCGCCGAAGTCGAGCTGTAGAGAACAATGACACTTCAGCAAAACGTGAGATGGTATAGACAAGTAGCGCACCCGGCTTTAGCTAAGCGTGTGGCAGATCGTGGGCCGGGTTGCGTGCCGGCGTTGCTTAGCGTGAAGATGGAGAGATAAAAAACATCCAGCTATGACACTCCAGTCTTAATGACACACTCTTGCAAATGGCAAAGTGGTACCCTTCTACAGATGCGCAGCTGCCACTCACGTTGCAGGTAAGCATGTAGAGTGATAAGATACAATGGCGAAGGGCGGGTAAAAGCTGCACGAAACGTTTCATTGCGGACCAAGGCTTTAGAAACGCTTATGTTTGGGATTGCTCAGGGATGTGTGATACTCGTGGAAACTAAAAATTCATCAAAATAAATGCACCATATCCAGCTTGCTCGAAACACTGCTGTGACCGACAGACAGCATCTCTGCCAAATTGGGTCTTTATTTTCACTGGTTTCTTTTCACTGCAAAAATGCATCTAATACCTTTCACAGCTACTCAGATAGGCTTCTCCATCACGACCGCCAACAACATAAAGCAATTTGTCTAGAACAGCAACACCGGGTCCATACCTAGAAACTTCGTTGAGACACATAGGTACATCTTCCAGAGAAATGGTGAACCTTCGCTTGCTCATGGAATCGACTTGCTTCCACACGGGATTAACTTCCGCAGGATCGAGACGTTCCACAGAAGCGACGACATTATTTTTGCAGCATCCTCCCACTGTAAATTATACAATACTGAAGAACTTAAACGATTACTAGAGTAACTACGTCCGCTTTAAAAGTTTCAGTAGAAACGTAAAGAGAGCTCTGAGAGGCTTCAATCGAACTTCTCAAATCCCTCACAAGGGAACCCCAACAGGTCGATCCGGCCATTTGCAATGAGATGTACATATATGGACGTGTCTTGAGCCGCTGAATCCAAATCTGCTCCTCCGTTTTTGCGGAACGATTCTCTGAAGGGAGTTACGGACCATAATCTTTGCTCTGTTGTACAAGTTGAGGAGGATAGTTGCTTGGGTAAGGTCGCCGATAGCCTAGTGGATAAGTACACTGCTTCAATACACGAGGTTGCATGTTGGAATCCTTGACTATTTAATTTTTGCTTTTGTTCAAACATTCCATATGAGTCCCCAGAACACTTCTGTTTGGCCAATTCACCTAAATCTCTGATTATTTGACAATAGAAGCGGTCATTGCTCCATTTGTGGTTCGTTCTATAAACTTGTACAATGAGGACCAGTCGCCCGGCATGCCAAGCTATTCTCCTTCTCTTTAGCTCGGCTTCGCCGAGCTGGCCTGGCTTCGCCAGGCGCGCATAATTAAAACGCAACTTTTTCGATAGTGGGCTGCTCATACGGCACTGTAGTGATCGAATCGTAATAGATACAGCAACTCTGCGGATCCTGCACTCCTAGCTACGCTTATATTCGCAGTGGTAGTTTGGTCCGTGCCACAACGCCCATACAATACATAAATGTATGGATAGATAGATATAGATATAGATACAATGTGCAGTCGGCCAATAGAAAGCAATATGAATGGCTCAGTAGGAAGAACAAATTCCATTAACTGCACCTAAATGCCTACCGACTAACGCTTCCCTTTTCAATCACCGTGCAACCCTCTTGCTGAAGTACATCAAGTTGAAAGTATCATGCTCCCTGTTCTCATTAGTAACCGAAAAATTAAAAGTAAAAAAGCTATCGAACGCATAAAGCCTGCCTCAATGCCTCATTATTTAGGTTTTCGGTTCTCCTCCACAATTTCCGTCACTTTCCTATTTCACGCAAACTATGTTAGCCCCCCCCCGCCCCCTCCCCCTCGCTCGTCGACATCGACATTGGTAATACGATAGTGGGATGAGTTCATTTTCTACGAGAAGTGACGGCTAAACGAATTTGTACACTGCACCTTCAATACTTGGCATTATAGTGGTAAGAGATGTAATGGGAATGACCCCTTATCATAACCTATCAATTGATAAGATTGCCTGTCGCCCATCATCAATTTCCTATCTAAAACTCTATAATTTGGTAGTGTCAAAGCCCCAACACTTTGACTGAACAACAACGGCAACTTTCCTTATCAGCCCCTATCAGCTGTTATCACCTCCTGTCACCCGCCGTCGATGTTCTCATCTCCCACTCTATCATTTTCTGAAATCAACGCCTAGCTGATGCTGTGTCCTGTGTTATGACTGTGCTGACCTTCCCTTTCTAACTCTCCTTATCAAATCTTATCACCTCCTAGCAGTTCTTGTCACCGACCAATAATGTTCCTGTGCCATACCCTATATCATACCTTGGAATCAACGAACCACAGTTGCTGTGACCCGCATTATGAGCATGTTGACCATATCCTTCTGAGGCCCCTTATCGAATCTTATCAGCTGCTAAAAGTCTAGTAACCCACAAATAATTTTACTGTCTCATCTCGGAACTAGAGTCCCATTGCTGCTGTGACCTGCACTATAGACTGGGTGACCGTACCCTTTGGACGCCCCTTATCAGATCTTATCAGCTGATAACACTTCCTACAACCCACCAATGGTGTTCCTGTCACACCCCCTCCATCACTTCCTGGAACCAAAGTCTCACTGCTACTGGGACAGGTGTTATGAATTTCGTGACACACACACGGATTATATATATACCAGTCGGATCGCCCGGCTGACGCCGAGCTCTCCTCCTTCTCTTTAGCTCGGCTTCGCCGAGCTGGCCTGGCTTCGCCAGGCGCGTGCCATAATTTAACGGAATCTTTTCAATGTTAATCGGAACAGATAGAGCAAGGCTTAGGATCCTCCCTCAGCATATGATGCGTAGTCTGCCAAAAGAGCGCATTTGAACACATCGATGTTTCCCCTTTTCAATTAGCATGCAATCCGCTCCCTGAAGTATAATTATTAGTAGGTACTATACTCCCTTGTTATTCGTTCTCATCTGTAATTGAATGGTCAAAAGTAAAAAGAGCTGTTGAACGCATGAAGCGCCGCATTATTCAGGTTTCTGTTCTCCCTGAGTTTCCTGTTTCAGGCGAACTACATACCCCCCCCCCCGCTCGTCGACATCGACATTATATAGTAGGATGAGTTCATTTTCTAGTGCTATCAGAGAAGTGATGGCTAAGGAAAAGTTTGCACACTGAGCCTTCAATACTTGGAGTATACTGATAATAACAGATGTAAACAGCCCTTTATACACTGGTGTGCAAAACTTAGGGACGAAAGCAACTTTCGATCACTGTGCCTCTGCCAGACAACATAGCTCGATGAAATTCTTGTACAGAAAGCAACTGACAGAAACTCGGAATAAGACGAATTGTTATGACATTTTTATTCAACCATGTCGATTACACATAAGTCTTCACGATTTATCCTGGTACTACAAAAGAAGTTACACGGATCCTAATAGGGTGTGTGATCACCACGGACAGCAATACATGCTCTGCACCGCGATCCCATACTCTCCACGAGGTTGGTAATGAGTTCCTGGGGCAGGGCATTCCACTCAATCAGTGCATTTGACAATTGCTGGATCGTCATTGGTGCATTTGGTCGTGCTGCAATGCGTCTACCCAGTGCATCCCACACGTGCTCGATGGGATTTAGGTCGGGGGAACGGGCGGGCCACTCCATTCGCCGGATATCCTCTCGTTCTAGAAGCTCCTCCACCTGTGCTGTTCGATGCGGTCGCGCATTGTCATCCATGAAAATGAAGTCAGGGCCGATTGCAGCTCTGAAAAGACGGACATGATGTAGGAGAACCTCGTCGCAGTAACGCTGACTGGTGAGGGTTCCATGCTCAAAAATCTGGAGGTCAGTACGGCCATGCAACATGATGCCTCCCCATACCATAACACCTCGACCACCAGTACGATCACGTTCGACAATGTTTCCGGGGGAGTTGCGTGTTCCCACCTCTCGCCATATGAGGGTGCGTCCAGAATCACTGCTCAGACTGAACCTGCTCTCATCCGAAAAGAGCACACGGCTCCATTCCTCATCGGTCCATTCGCCATGCTCCTGGCACCACCGTAAACGGTCTCGCCGATGCGCGGGGGTCAAAGGAACACAACGTAACGGTCGTCGGGCGAAGAGACCACCACCATGCAGTCGTCTTGCCACTGTAGTGCGTGAGATGGCTTGCCCTAGAGTCCTGTTAAACGTCGTTGCAATAGCCGAAGCCGAGGATCTCTTCTTGCCTGCTGCACAATGTAGCGGTCGTCCCTTGGTGTAGTTGTCCTTGGTCGGCCACCTCCTCGTCTTCGGGCAGCAGTACCAAAGGTTCGGAACGCTCTCCATGCACGTGAAACAACGCTGTGAGCGATACCGAACTCCTGGGCTACACTCGTCATGGTTCGACCTTCTTCGAGTTTCCCTATGATCCTTCCTCGAGTGAAGTCATCCAGATGCTCTCTTCGGGACATGATGTATCGAAGGATACTACCACAGTTCTTTGCAGCTACTCGTTGATTGAGAAAAAAATTTTTTTCATACCCATAGACTGCCTCGATTTGCGCGGTCGGCCATATTTGGCACTTTATTCAAGCTCTTCTTCCACCGAGAAAAGTCTAGCTTCCTGTGCATATCCCTTAGGCGAGTGGCAACATGCACTTTCATTTACTTCCACCCAGTCATTAGTGTTTTATGTTACTTTATCCATCTCGTCCCTAAGTTTTGCACACCAGTGTATTATGGGCAGTGTTCCGACTGAAATTATACTGAGACCTGGAATCATTCGCCTTATTCGTTACATAAGCCGTGCCATTTCACCTTCTTCGGTCAGTTGAGGTACTGTTCAACGGCAATTACGACGGTTTGTCGATGGCTGAAAGCTTCAAGCAATTTACTAGCACTTGGTGAGGAAATGAAGCTATGCACTAGGAGCGAGCCTACCAAAGTCTGCTTTTCATCATTTCCCGTCTTCGTATTATCGCTGTTCGTTTGTTATATGTGTTGTTAATGGAAGATATCGGCTTTTGTGTTAGTTCATGCTATTTGACAACATCGCATTTACAGAAGCGTTTGCACAAAGTGTGCGACGTTTCGTGACACGCTAAAGGTAATGCCCGCGATCACTTGTCATTACAGTTAGAGAGTGTAGACTCATAATCTCACTCTGAGCCACGAGTTCGATCCCTGCCGAGGCACAAACCTGCCTTGCAAAAATTGCAAAAATGGGGACGATACCAGCGTCAGGCCCAGGTTGACAGGCCGGCTGATGGAGGAACCCGTCACAACAACCATGACAAGTCGCAA
>MU915907.1:0-12453 GCA_036418165.1 Cooperia oncophora
TGAATTATTGAGGGTTTAATGGTTTTCATTGTCTCAAATAAACCTGATGTAGCATATTAGCCCATTGGCCTGCTAAACCTAGTGTGCAGGCTTGAATCCTGGCTAGCGAAAGTCTTTTGCTAATGACTCCTGGTCTTGCAGTAACATCTGAAACCCAAGGGAACTCAAATAACCACAGACAGTTTCCCAAAGGCCAAAATAAATACGCACGGGGAACAAAAGCTTTGTCTAGATGCCACGATTTGAACCAATTCTTAATTTTGCAACTAGAAGAGGAGATATTTTGCTGCTTACTAATGCTCAATTGTGGTTGCACTCCACCCGACCCATTTTCCGTCCAAAAGGCTTCTAGAACTGCGGGTCTCGAAGAGACGACGATTCAGTCTAATAGTCAGGCCACTCCCATAAAGATTCTGGAGCAGTTCGGCGACGGAGGGGTAGGAAGGGCTACACTTTTGTTACATCTCATCGACGAGTCGACCCATTGAGAGAGCCATTTCGTGAGCTCACAAGAGTTGACAGGTTTCACCAAAGTGAGACTTGTAAACCGGAGCTAGTGAAGCAGCAAAAGTGCAAAATGTCCCCATCGCCGGAACTGCGCCAAAGTTCTCTCTATCGACCTCGAAAGGCACAAAAAATGAAAGGTAACTTCAAAGTCTTTGCCTTTGATCTATCCCTTTTTGCAATGCGGCACGCATTCTATTGGGTTGGCCCATAAGTAATGGCGTTTTTTTTTGTCACACAAATTTTTATATGAAAAACGACAATTGTTCCCAATATGTCTTAACTGTTTGATAGATAATTTCCTGCTCTATAAGATAGTGTGGTTACCTCCCTACTGTTTCATGATTTCCGCCGATTTTTATTTCATTAAAAGGAAAATTCGGGTCGACCCAAAAGTGAGTTTTCGACAACTACTTTTTGAATTGTATCTCGGCTCTTAATCTACAGAAGAAGCTCAAACCTTGTGGTATATATGAACAACGAAAGATGCTTCTTATGACAGCTTGAAGTTGGTTCAAGCTATCAAGTGGTGGGAATTCGGACCTTGTAAAAGAGCATCGCGTGGGGGGCCATCTTGCCTGCGGAACCCATCCACTAAGTTTTGAACTTCTCCACTCAAGTGAAGGTGATGCTTGATAATGATAAGGAAGCATTCTATGACCTCTAACGATCCCTCAATCTCTGGCATGATTCTCAGCGAATAAGGTAATTCCGCAAGCTCTCAGCTGGACAGAATAGGGCATTAGGTTCGATGCTTGTCTATGAGGTCGAAACTGGAAAGTTCGAATCGCTTGAAATATTATTGATATTCCTCTCAGCTATAAATTTAGCAGCTTGACCCATGCGGTTTGAGCTTTTTAATTATAGCATAAGAACAGATGCTGTCGAGTCAATGCCCAATTGACGCATGACATCGAGATCCACTTTCATCATAATTATTAATGAAAGACAAACTTGAAGAAAACTAAGAATACTATCGTGTAGGGCAAGGAATTCTCTGCAAAACGGTATAAAACTCAATGGCAAAACTTTTCTTCTACAGCGCGATATTTCGAGTGGGAAAAAAACGCCATTACTTATGGGCCGACCCAATACTTCCATTCAGAATCCTAATGGCCTGTTGAATGCGATTTGGCCTATACAAAGAGTTGCGGGGCCGATGTACAGGCTGTGTTTTTTGTGCCTCCAAGACGACCCTGGTACTGATCACTGTGAACGGAGGGTAGAAAGCTTCGTTGACCTGGGCGGGAGCCGAGCCGGGATTTACCCCGGACCGCGCGCGTGGTAAGCATGCCACTTAATACTACATCACTTCCGCCTCAGAAGGCGCACAAAATACCAGAATAAACTGCAGCCACATAACTACGGTGAGGGTGCAAGAAGGGAGCAGCTGGAGAATTAATGCAGAGACAAGAGAGAAAACTGAAGAATGCGTTTGCATGGATGCTGAGTTATGGGCGTGCCCAAGGCAACTAGCGGGTTCGAGTCCAGTCCGAGGCTTAGCACTTTGGCGCTGTCACTCATCATTATTGAGAATGCATGGTGATAGCGTAATTTACATGATGGAACGCAGCGAAGAAAGAAATCGCGGTAACAAAACGAAACTGAAGAACATAAATGATAACCAGTGCTGTTCTATTTGTCCTAGAAATATGCGGAGAAGAAAAGCTGTGAAATGATGAACCGGTTTATCGAGCCTCGTTGAAGCCCTATTTTCTCATGGTCGTTGTACGATTACATCGTGGCGAGATCCCAGATCTGAAGCTTCTATCACGAGAACCTAGAAGAACCCCAACGACGATGTCTTAAGGCTAACCATTAAAGAACCCGTTGTCGTCGTAAAATCTGTTGCAGCCCTTTGGAGCAACTTAGCTTGAGTGAGCCATAAGGGCGAGACAGGAAATAGAACGCATCAATTTTGGAACAAAGAGATATGGAACAATCGCTTATGGAGCATAATCCTCAGGCGTTGATCTCAAATGGCGTCAAGAACCGGATTCGCTCATTGTTTCACGGTTTCCGCGCTCAGAATAAGTTCTTTTCTTTCCAATCCAGCAGCTAAGTGGTGTAGGTGTAATAAATAGAAGCGCTCCCGATGTTTCCCCCAACTTCCTTATTTTACCAACCATCATAGAAGGTAATTCTCCCACGCCAATGAAAGGGAACGATGGTGCCAAATCTGGGCCAAAAGCATTGTTTTTGGGCGGTCTGCGTAAATGTGAGGCTGTACGGAAGTTCCGAGAAAAAAGAGAAAAAGAAGAAGAGAAAAGAGAAGTACATAATCTGTACACTCTTGTGAATCTGTGAAATGGGGCTAGTAATTCACTCAAAGACAAACCAAACGATTGTATATTGTGGATAATAACGTTCTGATAACTTGCAGTTGCTAAATGACTCTGCAGAAACCCTGAGAGGATGAGTTATTCGAACCTGCTTGTCCTATACCAGCAATACAATATACTGCTATCTTGATCGTTTCTTGGCGTCAATTCCAGCATGTGATAGTATCATACAGTTCAGAAAAAGAATGGCAAACATCCATAAAAACTGTACTGTGAGAGGAATTGCTTTTGAGTACGGCGGAGCAACTAGGGAGGCGTTGGAACTGCCATTAGTTGGGGCCGCAGCGCTTTCACTACTTACTGTGAAGCCGCAAGAGTGGGTTCGTTTTGGAGAGTGAGGACTCGACTACTTGTATAAGGAAGGGAGCCTACGAATTGCCCGAGCGCGAGGCTGTGTTCAAGTTAAAAAGGCAACAGACCTGGCCTGTGCAAGCTTTTCTGAATACCTTTTAGCTCCCACCCATGCCCGACTACGCCCATAAGAGTTTATTCCTCCCTCTGATGAACGCATGATGACGATGGATAAGAATGAATTAAGGATTTGGCACTGTTCAACCCCATTTTCCCTAAAACGGGCTGGATCTTGATCGACTTTTTTCTACGGGGCAGATTTGGCTGAAAGTTAGGGTTCTAGGAGGTAATTCGACCTGCTGAACACAATATCACATCCCGCTCCTCCCCCCCCCCCCGAAACTGCCTGGTGCTCCACCACAGGCGCCGCGCGGCCAAAATGCCCAAAGTCACTGCGCCTAGCGCGTGGCGCCAGGCACTTTAAGTGGATGTGATATTCGTGTTCACGAAGTCGAATTACCCCTGAAACCCAGCCAAATCATTCAGCCAAATCTGCCCTCGTAGAAAAAAGTCGATCAAGATCCGGCCTGTTTTAGCAAAACTGGGTTAGTAATAATTGAATAGTGCCCAAGATTTTGGTACGCAAGTTGTCAAGCAGATACTGCTATGAAGTAAAGCTGTTCTGTCGAAGGAAAAAACTGCAGCTCATGTTACTATTCCAAAGCGACGATTTATATCTTAAAATTCAGGCTCAGAAAGTCTGTGGTTCAGAGCTACCAATGAGAAATTTATTCTCGCTTTTAGAGATGAATAAAATCTAGCTTGTAACTTTTCTTATTATACCCTTTCCGAGTGATGTGACGGCACTTTTTCAGGGGGTTGCAAGACTAATCCACTTGATGGAATTAAGAAGCATGTTAAGATTTCCCGTATCGAAAAGTAATTATTCTCCACATTCGAAATTTCGAACTGCAGAAATTCGTGAAAATGATGGCCCTTACCTTGAGTATCAATTATTATTGTGGATTTTTTGTTAGAAATTTTTGTAAAAATGTGATTTTTTGAATGGGTATGGAGAGCTTTCTCTTTGGTGATTGTACTGCGAAGATAAAGGCAGCAAATGGAAGCACCAGCTAGATATGAAGGGAGAAGAAGAGTGAACGATCTCTCCATCCTTTGAGGAATCTGAGATCTCAAACAGCGCAGTATAGAGGGTTGTGTGCACGGACGCAGATATTAGTTCAAGCACGTTTGTTTAACAAGAAAAGCGATCAGAACGATAGCCTCCTTTTGAAAAGCATGCCCGTTAACATTTTACATGGATCATATCAAGAATCCATGCACAATTTGCCACAAATGAGATGCCTGGCTAATTGTAATTTCTCGCGTGACCAGATCGGTATCCTCGGCCATCAAACCGCTTCAGAAAAAGCAGGAGTTTGGATTGGTACTGCTATTTCAATGGATGTAAGCCGTTGAAGCAATAGTGTACATTCGAAAACTGGTTTTCGAGGCTATTGCATAAAAGTCAGTCATAACAGCTAACAGGGCAAGAGTCAGTCCTGGTGGCGTAACGGATAGCGCACACGCCTCGGGACCGTTACATGGATCGAGTCCCGCCTTTAATCTGAATTTCAGTGAGTGACATACTTGAGACGGAAGTAAGTGGAGGTGGTGGAGGTGGTGTAAAGGCACACGGCACGCTTACCACGCGGGGTGCGACAAATCCCGAGTCGCTGCCGCCCACGCCCAAGGCCTTTTTCTAAGGGAGCGGTCAATTAGTACCAAAGTTTTCTGGGAGGATAAGAACAGTGATTTGCTCACCGGCTAGCCCCACGTTCAATAAGCCGCTACGGTTCTGAGCGCTTTGATGAGAAGGGAGGGTGGGGGGGAGCGGGAAGAATTTGGCACTTTGGCCACTTCAGTGGTCGAGGTACAAGTCTCTTGATGAAATCTTTGAAGACTTGTAAGAGTTATTCTTCATAAGAACTCACGGGTGGTGTCTACCGTGTATTGGCTGGTAATTCTCAGGATTTCACGGGGTCTCCACTTGATGGCTCGACACATCGACGGGAAGTATGTAGCAAAAGTGCAGACAGAAGTCCCACTCTCCCCGTCGGCGAACTGCGCCACAATCTGAACTGAAGCAGAATGCCGCATATCAAGAAGGGATTGATCAAGGGCCGAATACTTCACCCTTTCGATGACATACTTGTAATATTCTAACTTTCAAGCGCGAACAATGCTCTAAACTAAACTTTACCGAAATAAAAGGGCATAATCTTGCTGATATGAAAATGCTGATAAATAGAACAATGTAAGGCAACATGTAGCGTAATCAGAACAGAGCTATAAATTGCGCTACATAGAAGTTAACAGCTAAAAATGATGACAGCCTTCTACGATCCGTAGACATGATATGACTAGGTAAACTAAGAGGAGAAAATTCGCTCCCTTATTACGGCAGACGTCACCAACTAGGTCACCGAGTGCTACAGCGCCTTCAGGATCGTGTTGCTACGCACCCTTATGGGCGCCATAAAGCTTTTAAGAGGATCGTTGGTTTAGATCGGGAAAATGACACAAACAAACCTCAGCTTACTGGTTCCCGTCAGAGCATCACGCACATGAGGCAGATATTCTCTACAACGTCATTTCAACAACATCCAAATATCACGGGGATTGAGGGAATGAGGGTGGGAGGTGGGGAGGGAAGCGGCAGACGCTATAAGGACCTATGAGACTGATCTTATTGTGCATTTTGTATAACATTTTCTTATTGGCTCCCACCACATGCATATCAAGTGAGTCCTCCATTCTTCACACGTATGGCTAACTGGAAACTGGCTCATCTGTGAAATAGAGCAGCGAGAAGCAGCGTAACGCAATCAAGCTACAACGGCTCTGAAAGAAATCGGCGTAGTGCATTAAAGGAAGGACTATACAACGTCAGAATATGCATTCTACTTCGTTCTCCTAACCCTATCAGGATATCGATCTGGGTATTTAAAACTCTTATCTGACATGGCAATGTTTAAAATTCTATCTGACATGGCATGGGAAAATTCACGTACACTCCTGCTGAAATCACCAAAGCTTGACGACGCAGTTCATTTTCTATATAGAAAAGTTGAACTTAAAGTATGGAGCGAAGTGCATGTTAGACGTCGTCCGCTTCCGTCTGCCTTCAACAGGGCTCCCACAGTGAAGAGGAAAGAAAATCGACAGTTTGGTGCGCCCTCTTAGCCGTTGCTTCACGAAAGACTTCCTTGAGCTAAATGCGCCTAACCTTTTGCGAACAAAATTCGTTGCGGATGTGCGGTTCCTTTGAACCTCAAATCGCCTACGCCTCCACCTTCAGGCCAACTGAAATGGGAAACCAAGCAGGACCCGTTCCCAGCGATTCAGACACATTCTTTCTCGAGGAATCCTCAACCATGCCATGCCTTGCTCGCTGACCAAAATCAAATTAGAGTAAAATCAGTAATCATTATTTCCGCATAAATTCTATAATTAATTGAAAAGTGATAAATGTGCAACTCAGCGCCAAATAGTGGGTCTCCTTGGATCACCTTCAATGTTCACCACGGTAGGAGCATGACAAAGACTCAGCGGTCTAGCAATTGTTTTAAGGCATAATATTCATAGACAAGATGGTGGATCAATCCTATGATGCGCCACACACTCCGTTCCAATAGGCATGGAACTGGCGGCACATAACGGCATTCCAAATGGGATGCAGCTGCGAAGAAAAAAAACCTGGAGGAAACCACGAGATCGTGTTTTAAACAGTTCTGAAGCCCTTGTTCAACAGCATTTCAGTGGAAAGGTGAGCAGATCCGAACTGCTCACTCTTATGGTGGTCTTCTTTTGTTTGGCTCATGCTTCGAGTCATCAAAGATGCCTGATGGGGTTGAGGTAAAGGCTTTTACTCGGTCATTTTGTCATCCAGATGCTGACCTTGGGTGATGGAACCTAGATTTCACGTACTTCGTTTGCTTAGGGACGTTCTTCTAATAATAATATAGACCATAATAAATAATACGACCCTCAGCATACTTTACCTATATCAATATTTTCGGTAGGGCCGATCAAGGAAGATAAGTAATGAATGTCGACGGAATTTTTTGATGCTCCTGGTTCGTTTCACTTTTTTTCCGCAGCTGCGATTTGCGTCTTCCCATTTTGGAAAAACGCTACCGGGCCATCAATCGAGATTAAAAAAACCAGTTCTCTGCTCTATAAGATAAGTGTGTTAGCAGCGATCCAACACTGCAACAATGAATTACCTGAATGCGATAGACCGCTCGACCTTGACCTCACTTCCCAAAAGTGTCATAGTGCGCGCCACTTGGCTACTACACGAATTCCTGGCCGGCAAAAGTGAAGTGGATGACTTTAGATGAAGTAGTTGGCACGAGAAATCGCTAAAGGACGTAGGACTAAGTCGCTGACAGGAAGGGATTCCATCCGCGCTGCGTAGCGCCTTTTCCAAGGAAGGTACCCTTATAAGGCCCTGTCAAGCTACAACATACCGACCCGAACGCCCACCGCGCCCGCCCGCCCACAAATGGACGACCGTTCCTGATGCTCGTATTGCTTCATTTGTGAAGTAAAATATGAAGCGAAGGGATTGGTATGAAGCGGCTACGGTGCATGGATATATGAGTACATACGTGCAGCCGTACCTACCGTAGCGGTTATTGGCAAGATGCCTACGGGAAACTCGTCCGAAATTGCTTTTGAGTCATTGAGAACGAAGGCTTTTCTTCGCAGTTTTTGACCGTTTCACTTCGTTTTTCGCCATTTTCCCCACTGTATTGTGTCCCTGTAGCATTTCAGGAATAGTGCCACATTATCGTGCCAACTGCCTTCAAGCAGATTCAGCTGCCCTTCACTTAACTAGGCAGGGCGTTCGGTGCATGTATCAAAGTTGGAAAAAATCCTTGAATTGCTTAGACATTTGGGGACATCCTGAGATACATGCGGCTTCAATATCTTGGTTAAAGGCACGGTCCGCGATAAGGAACGTAGGTGTTGATGGCGAAATGTAGAGGGAGTTGCGGAGTGACTCGTCCTTGAGGAAAAAATGCTAAAGGGAACGGCGAAAGCATCTTTAATATGACCATTCAGCTTCAAACAATCGCACGGGTGAAATACTAAAATACCTTGTTGTGGCGACTCCAGTTTGCCGACTCCTTGTAATGAGCCCTATGACCCCACAAGAGACAATGTAGCATCCATTTCGTGCTACTTGTCCGGTAGCATCGCTTTTGGCTGGAAGCGGGCTTTGAAGGCGGAGTCTGGAGGCGGAGTCACTGGAAAAAGGGAGGTACCACTGGAGCAATTTTGCAGCATAACTCCTACACCTTACAACTTTCAGCCGTCAAACTGGCACAAGGTTGTTCACTGCGAACCACGCTACCTTCCCAAAAACGTCTTCTGCATTTTTATAGGTCTTCGCAAACCGTCCCTTTGAAGACAGTCCCGCACTCAACCAAATCGTATGAGCGCCTTTCTACGTATTCTCGGTATTGGGGTAATTAAACAGTGATGAAGGAATTCAGGCCAGCTAGTACTGATGACGCCTGAGGGTAAAAATAACAAAATTTCATTTATCTATCATCAATGCTATTCTAGTTATACTTTGGTGAAGAAGACCAGAATGACTAATGCGACAATGTTGAGAAAATAATTACTGATTAAAAAATCGAGAAAAATGAAAAAGAAATCGAGAAAATGAAAAGAGAATTGAGAACGTGATCACTTTTTGTTCCCTCACTAAGAGAAAGATCTTCGTGAAAGAGTTTTTCTCACGATGAAGAGCTGAAGCCGGCAATCAACGCACATTTTGAGGACAAGTGAAAATATTTCCTAGACGGTATTGGGAAGTTAGTTTTCCGAGAAAAGAAGAAGTGTATTGAGGTTTGAGACTACACTGAAAAACAAATTTTACTCAGAATTTTCTGTCTTTTCCTTTACACCTATACCGAGAATACATTGAACACACCTCGTAAAGGTCCTTGTTGGTCGAGTCTAAACCGAGTCCCTAAGAATGTTCCACTTCCACGGCTTCACAGTAAGCGAAGGTGCAGCGGCCCTCATGAGTGACAGTTCTGATGCCTCCTTAGTTGCCCCACCCGCTGGAACTCAAAGGCTATTTGCTGTCACTAGTTCAGTTTTTCACCGCACTTTTCGTTTTTTTTTTCGGTGTTGGATGGTATTGTCGTTGGATGACGCAAAGAACCGCTAGTGAGAGTGAAGCCAGGAGCTCCTTTGCTGGCATAAATCAAGCAGGGCCGGAGAACTCGTCAAGAGAGCCTGCCAGGTCCTCACTTAGGGTATTCACCATGATTTTTTGGCTTTTTCTTCCCCTGTAGAGTCACATAGCGACTATAGGATCGCTATTGAATGCCACTGACCATAATATGCAATCACGAGGTTAGTCTTTGAACACAAGAAGCTGTCCACAATGGCCATTTGGCGACCTGACACTCAATTTTCATCACGTGAATGTTCAAGAGGATTCGATCAGTGGAAAAAGTGAACAATCCGTTTTTATGAGCGCAAAATTCTTCATCCAGTGATGTGGGACAATTCGACAAACTCTTGAGCAGGCGCTGCGCAGCGATTTTTCCCAAGGATGTTCTTTTACACAAAGCTCCAGGTTAGGAGAGCCGTTACTTGTGAGCCAACCTGACATTTGAAATGCGAAAATACACTGAGAAGTTGCAGATTTATACATAGACGAGACATACAGAGACGTAAGCGTTGTTCAAAACAAGCGACTTGAACAATCACATAAATGCAGCTTCTCCCGCCGCACGATGGGGGTGGGATCGAGAAGGTGAAGAACTCGTCTGTAAGCCGTTCTTCTGCTCATCCCCGTGTGGGACAATAAATTCACAGTTTCGAAAGCATTCACAATAAAACTCAACGAATCTGTACAATTTGTATGAATACATGGCACAAATACTTATCAACCAATGAGACCTCGAAAATGCTGTACCTAGAGCTGACAAGGACAAAGGTTCCCTCGCCAGCGGCTGAGGTGAATCAGAACAGAGTTACTGGCGGACTACCCGAATTGTACCATAGGCCCATCTCATCTCCATGGTGGACGAGTTTTCCGCAGGAGTTTGTGACATACCTGGAATAATAGAGAAGAATAGTGCTTTATTTCCTTTCATTTCACGGTATTAAGTGAAAAAAACAAAGGACAAAGAAAGACCTTCAAGGCCGAAATAGCTGCTAATAGTAGGCCATTTCGGTTCACTTATGCTTGCGTTCATACTTTGCTGCAGCGATCACCAGGTCCACTAGCGGGCCAGCAGCGTTTCGAGCATTAGTCAGCGTCAGCAAATAGGTATAGATACCAATCTAGCGACTAGCAGCGTCCACCAGCATTCAGGAGTGGAGACCCTAGCCTCTTATCTCCCCATACCCTGCCAGCTGCGGCTCACCCTCTTAAGGGTTCTCTATCCTCTCTACCCAGTCCTGTACGCTATCTGCCCATCCTCTACTCCAGCTGTCCTCTACCCTCCTAATCACCCACGCCTCCACTCATGACCTTCTGATCGCTAATGGCCCGCTGGTGAGCGTGCTAGTTGCGCGAGTAGTAACGCGGGCGGCCGCTGCCGTAAGTATGAAAGCAATCTAATCAGTCCAGGGTCCTCTTTCCACAGTGGAAGAACATCGGTACCACAAAGGTCTTTCAGCTAATTCTGTTCTGGGGCTACAGGTGCAGGGTACCGCCGGAATGGGTGATGACAACACTCCAGAAAGAGGTGTCTGACGTCGACCTCCCTCCCAATCGACAATCTACAATTTTACCTGAATTTTTACAAAATTTAACAATCGACTGTACGGCAGGAAAACGTCAAGCTCTCTGATCAACTATAATTAATTACTGTTTTGCCTAGTTCAACAGCAAGGAATATTTTCTTTCGAAACCGAAAACGACTCCTTACCTCAGTGATCAAGTGTAACCCTACCCCCTCCCCCCGATGGAGTTCCCACAACGACGACATGTATGGAGGGGTGGGTGAATTAAATGTGTAGGAATATAGGCTGCTAGTTAACCTACATCAGTGCAGAGCGGAACTACAAAAAAAACATAGAAAATTGAAAAATCGCTCCAGATGTAAACCAGAATATAAAAGTGAGTAGTTCGTCATACACCTCTAAAAATGGGCGGGCTCGTCTGGGGTCAAGGACGCAGACGCAAAAAATCAGTTGCACTGTCGATAAGTATGCAGTAGCAACGTGCAATGCAAAGCAAAAAAAAGTAAATAATAGGATCTCAAAAGTAGACTGAGTCGTCAGGGGCGGGTCATGATGTGCCTTTTACAATAAAAGTTTAGAAAGGACGTCCTGCTACAAACTCTGCCTGTGAACTCTGTGAGAACACACTTTCAAATAAGTAGGAGAATCTAAGTAATATATATACCGTTAACTCAACATCAACTCAATTATATTTCCACCTGCCGACATCATTTTTACCAGGCTTCCAATGCTTTAACCCTTGTAGGCTGCCGTGTTCGCGGCGATTTCGGTTGCGGAAGATCTGCGGAGATGCGCTGCAGAAGAGATCAACAACCGAAAAATAGGGGCGCGTAGGAGCGCTTAAAGAAACACGACGGGCCGCTTACAAGCAGGCAGTCGGGACCGGTCTCGCCAACTAAGCCGAGGCTAAATGCTCATTTAGGAGAATGGCCTCCTCTACTGGTTGGAATGTGTCACACTGTGATTGCTAATACTATGTAGAGTATGCATCCGCTATGGGAACTGGACAGGATGATTGGCTCTCGTTTCTTTTTGACACGTTTTCTTACCTCTCTTCCTCTTTATTCATTTTTCAGCAAGGGAAACGAGAGAAACTCGGAGCAAGTTAAATAGCAATCGAAGTCTTCTGTTGGATCTCTCTTAAAGGCACTTTCCGCGATAAAATAAGGCTATGACCTTTCAAATGTGTCAGACGATCCGGAAGGAGATTGCGGAGGCTGCGCTACCTTTAGAAAGTGAAAATCGGCAAGAATTCCGCTTTAAGCTAACCAATTAGGCCCATGGGCGCCCCTTGGGCCCATGCCGACCCCTTCCGCCAAGCACTTTTTCGCTCCTATGCGAGCTCCGTTATCCGCAATCGCTGTTCGTGGGCCTTGCCTTTAATTTGTGCAGAAAGTTTTGTGTTAACATACGAAAGAGACCAGGAATCAGCTGCGGATGAGTTGCCGCTAACTTGGCCTTAAGATCAACAGATACACTCAGTTACTACCACAGCGAGTTGCACGGGCATTCCCAGTTAAGAAGGGTCGGC
>MU915909.1:1594-15641 GCA_036418165.1 Cooperia oncophora
CTGCAGCTGCGGATCCTTTCGTCTTTCACAAGGAAAGGACTGTCTTCGGAGGTGAGTGTTGTCGAGAAGCTTGTTGTCCTTAGCGGGGAATCGATCCAACCTGTGAAATTTGGGAGAGGGGAATGAACAGTGCTACCTGCCTTTGCTCGAACTCGCTCATTGGCATCCTCCCTATGTTCATGAAATACGTAATCATAATCAAATCCATAAAAATAAATTTGTAAATGGGACAATAGTAACTTTAGTAAGCTCAAGCGACCAGTGGCCGACGTGAAAAGATCATGAAAGCTCAAAATTCAGCCATATCTACGAACATGTCGTAAACTCAAGTTGTCAGCACCTTATCAGTCCATCAACTTTGATTTCTACTTGCCACTTGAAGGAGCAAAGATTATGCTACTGTCACCAACTTGTTGGGTGAGGACATGATCAAGCCAATGCTAAGGCTAAAACCTGGCTCATAGTTTTAGACTGCTCACTATCCGCCTAGCACCTATAATGCCATCTCAGGAATGCTCTCAAACACCGAATTCGGAAAAGAGAAGCTCGTTTAGATCCTTCACCCAGCTCCCCTCCCCCCTCTCCTACTCCTCCCCCGCCCCCCCCCCCCCCCCCACTAAAGTGTAGCGGAGCGTTAGGACATGCCCATGTTATAATCTTTGTGGACTAACAGCGCTTCGACACGTTCAAGTGATGTAATCTATCGGAAACTTATCTTTAACGGTGTGGGTCTTTTTGTGCGCTAATGAGATGACGTCAGAAATGCTGAAGTTAAGGAGATAGTGAGCAGTTCTTGAAGCCAAAGAGTTCGTTTCGAGCGAAGTTACGACTTTTTCAGCCGATGCCAAATTCTAAAGTACTCACAAAAACAATATCCCACCCCTTCCCCCCGCCCACCCCTGCAACATCGTGGCCGAAATGCTGCAGTCGAGCATTCGTGAACAATGCAATATAAAATTGATAAACCGAAATCGAAGTTTCAAAAGCAAGTAAGACCCTATTGCTCATTGCCAAAATTGTCTAGTGTTTGTGGATTTATCGACTTGGAGAAGTGTACGGTGTGGCAAACTTAGCACCCCATGCTAACCTCGTCATCCGGGCAGTTGATTAGGGCGGTCGTCAACGGGCCGCAGCGCGTGCCAGGAACTATTTGCTTTTCCAGGCTAATTTAGTCATTTTTTCCACCTTGTGAAGATAAGGAGCTGCTAATCTGGGAAAAGTAGCCAAAACAGTGAAAAGTTCGGAAAAAATACTGATTAGCTGGGGAAAAGCAAATACGTTCCTGGCAGCGCTGCGGCCCTGTTGACGACCGCCTAATCAACGGGCAGGGATGACTAGGGTACGCATACGTCCGGGGATCAAGTCCCGGATCAGCTCCCACCCAGGTCAACCAAGCCCTTCTAGCCTCTGGGGCGGAAAATTGAAACCAGGTTTGCTGGGAGAGTGAGAACACTGTCTTTTAGCTGGCCCCCCGCAAGTCATTCTATAGGGCCACTTCGCATGAATAAGTCACTATTTGAGTTGCATTGCTGAATAGAAGTAGGAAGTAAAGTAATGTCGCATTCCAAAAAGGAATATCATTGAAAGTAAAGATGTTTATCATTTTATCCTTAGGTTGTTCGGGGAAGAGTTACAAGGTTTCCGATGCTGGATTATTCCTCTTTGGACGTGCACTCATTTCTGTTTCCCTTCGGAATCGTAGTTCTCAGTGTAGTGTGAACCTATTCAGTGACCCTGAGGAGGGGAGAAGGATGGGTGTTAATACCCTCTCAGACTCTGGTACCAATTTACCTTCAGAGATAGAAAAATTGGGGGGTTTTTTGGTTTGCCTGGACGGGAAGCCGATCTTGGTGCGTGCATGGCCGTTCTTAAGTTGGTGGAGCGATTTGTTGGTTTTATTACTAAAACGACGCAAAATCCCTTAGGATGACCATAGAAAATAAGTGACTGGTATTTTTTACGTCCAGTCTACTTCTTAGAGGGATAAGCGGTGTTTAGCCGCACGAGATTGAGCGATCTGTGATGCCCTTAGATGACTGGGCAGTTTAAAAAAGTGGGCGGAGTTTCCCACAAGCGGACCTAATGACACACTTCGCTTAGGCTTAGGCTTAAATTTGCTTAGGCTTAGGCTTAGCTCAAAGGGGCGGAGTTTTCCAATTTCTGAAAAAACGATCTAACTTTAAAAAAAACAGAAAATCGAAATTTTTTTCAAAAAATACAAGATTTTGGAGTGGGCGGAGCTTTTCACCGAGGGGGCGGGGCCTGTATTGGGCTATTCTGTCTTCAACGGACCTTGGGAGCCACTTTGCATTAAAGTTCCTCAATCGGACCTAACGACACACTTTGGACGAGTTTTCCGTCTCTTGGGGCAGTGGACGAGTTGTCCGCCTTTCGGGACGAGTTTTCCGTTTCTCGGGGCAGTGGCTACGATAAGAGGTTATCCGTCTACGTGGACGAGATTCCCCGTACCTTCAAGAGCGAAAAAGGCGAAAAAATCGCGAAAAAATCACTAAGAAATCACGAAAAAAACCGGCATGGAGTCCCCTGTTAGGGACGATGTTGTTTTTTTTTTGCTCAAAAGGGCATTATGATGCCCTTCGAGCAAAAATAGCAAAAATCCCTTTGCTTTCCGGCAGAGGTGCCGAAAAGCAAAAGTACCGGCCCTTTTCAGGGGGCCAGTGGGGATGAGGCGTTTTAAAAAAAACTATTAAATGATATTGACCCTCGGATACCGCACGCTGGGTAAGCAGCTACTTTTGCCATAACTTCACCTCATCACATATGAAAGTAACCAGAATAAGCCAAAGTCGTTTTAGCAATAAACCCGGCTTTTAGTAAGAATCGGGGTGGTAACGAGATAGGAAAAAGTGGAAGCTCATTACAAATTCTGCCGTGAGCCTTTAGCTGGTGTAAAAATATCTCATACTATTTAAATAAGTGTGAAGAAGACTAGCTGCATTCAGAATTCTATCCGGGATTGGCTATCTCTGTCGTGATGATGGCCGTCGTCACGTATACTGCTTATGTATTAGGGCTCAGTTGGAATATTCTGTTGAATACATGGCCAGAGTATCGAGAACATTGCCGGAAACCATACCCTGAAATCGGGTACCGCGCTATGGGCAGAATCGTCAAGTAAGTTTAGCTTTCATTCATGACTAATATCCGGAGAAATACCAGGGCATATCGTTGTTGGGGAATCCCTAACAGGGGGTCGCATTTGGTTCGCCGGTTGAGAAGGTGGGAGTCGAATTGCGGCTGAGAAAATTTTCTTTTTTGAAAATTGATTTTTCCCGCTTCAGCTGTAAGGAGGGAGGGTTGCGTACTTGCTCATCGTTGGGGGGGAAGGGGTTCGTATTTACTCTCTTGACGCTTTCTTAGAAGTGCTAGAGTGGTACTGACTTTTCGTAATTTTTTCTGCTTCGTATGTACTATATAACCCCTCCACCCCGGCTCGACGGGTCGATCCGATGAGGAGGAGCTCGACGTAGTGCCGAACCGGAGGTGAGGGGGGGGGGGGAAGGTCGTTAGCCAAACCCAAAAAACTGTGTGGGGGGGGGGTGTCGATACGGGACTTGACCTCCAAAATTCCCAACCAATTATGTGCCCTGACAAATACCTACAATGCATATGTCAAGCTCCCTTTCTTTGGTCATTTCAGTACGGTAGAGTGAAAACATCCCACCAGGCCATTTGTACTGCACAAAAGGGCCCTGTGATGCTGCCTCGCGGATATCACAAGAGTAAGAAAAAATTCCGTGACAAAAGGAAAGCATCATGTTGCCACAGGTTATGGGTGAAAACAGCTGATTCGGCCGTGAATAATTGCCTGACCCTTTAGGAAAGGCGTATGCAGCGTCACATTTTCGCAAAAATTTGCCGCGTGTGGCAAGGTGATGAGTAGATGCGTTTTCCTACCAGTAGTGACCGATTTTTCTGGAAGAAAACAAAATTGAGGGTAGAAACATCCGGCCGGGCGCAAAGGTTCTCTCCCTTCCTGACACCGTTCCGACTGATTGGTATTAACTAGATCTACTTACCCACCCACTTATGCCCAGCTGCCCACCTATTAGGTTGTCCGGAAAGTTCTCAGCGTTTTGTGCACCTATTTTTTGTACATTCACTGCTGATTAAAAACTCATTCTGCCTTGCTTCTCAGTAGCACATCCTGTAGAGAATTTCTTGCGCTATCTGATGGTATAATTGCCGTTCACCATTGCTTGATAGACCCCCCCCTTTTTTCAAGATTTTTTTCAAGCATGTGAAAAGAGCACTTTGGACGATTTTTTCTTCGACTATAAATTGGGGCAATCCGCAATCGAAACAGCTCAACAAAATTAACCAGCATGTGGGGCTAACAGGTGCTAGAGAAAAGCACTGTGCGCAATGGGCTCAAACAAATTTTCAGTTCTGAGAGACCAGTTGAGTATGAACCTCAATAGCGGATAGACCTAAAGCAATGTATCTGAGATGATTTTAGGGGGATTTATTGGAGGCTGACCCATCCAAACAGTTCGAGAGATAGCAGAAGAGCTAGGCCTTGGCAAATCCACTGTTGCAGATGGTCTGGAACGCATTGGGAAGGTGAAAAAACTCGACAATTGGGTGCCCCACAATCGGAGTGACCGGCAGGAATCGGCACGTCTCGAGGTTCCTTCTGCATTGCTTTTGCGCAGCAGAAACGACCTGTTTTTGACCGAATTGTCACCTGTGATGAAAAATGGATCATGTATGATAACAAAGAGGTTCTGGACAGCGGTTGGATTCTGACGAACAACCGAGGTAATTTTTCAAAGCCGAACCCTCACGAAAAAAGATTCTGGTCACGGCTTGGTGGTCATCGGCTGGTGTGATCCACTATAACTTTTTATCACCAGGCCAAACCATCACAGCAGAACCCTACTGTGAAGAAATCGACGAATTGTACCGAAAATTTTGTCAGATGCAGCCAACACTTATCAAAAGAAAGGGTCCGATTCTTTTGCATGACAACGCCCGCCCACACGTTTCACAAATCACTATCCATAAATTGAACGAATTGGGGTTGAAGTTCTACCTCACCGCCATATTCTCCAGACCTTTCACCAACCGACTATCACCTTTTCAAACATTTTCAGAACTTCCTTGCTGAAAAATACTTCATCAATTAGGACCAGGCAAAAAAGACCTTCGTAGATTTCGTGGATTCTCGACCACCCAGTTTTTTCTTTTGTGAGGATTTCTCGACTGCTGTCACATTGGCAAAAGTGTGCTGATTCGAATGGTGCCTATTTCGATTAAATCCGATGAGTATTAAAAAAGTTACGATCGTTTAAAGTGAAACACCCAAAACGCTGAGAACTTTCCGGACAACCTAATATTAGGTTGTCCCAAAAGTTCTGGGACACTTTCAGACTTTTTTCCGAATTAAGTTTATTCCAGTGGGAAGCAATTTTGATCAGCTATATATATGTCACCTTCATTGGCAACTTGTTGCCAATCACTACGCAATGTGTGGTTGCCCTGCTTCCAGAAGCCTCTTAGTTCTGTGCCCAGAAAGGCAGCTGGGTCATTTTTGAGGTACTATCAAAAATCGTATTTTTTTACCAAGAAGATGGCCGCTGTGGGATTAGTTTAGATGGCGATCGGAAAGAGCTAAGTCAGGGCTACACGAAGACTGTGGTGGAATTCCCCAGCTAAGCTTCGGGATCTCGAGCAGTGTCGTTTTCCAAATGTGTGACCCTGAGCTGTGGTGGAGTAGGCAAACATTGCTCGGTTTTGGGACCAAATGGTAGAGATTTTCCACCCCACTTTGCAGTTGATTACAATAGGGCTCCCTGGTTACCATAGCGTTGGAAGGAGGGAATTCCGTTTCGAGAGCGGAGAAAGGTACCCCACCACATACACAGCCTCACCGCCCTACTGGATTGATAGGATTGCGCGATCGGTTCTGCCCTTTCTGGGGGATCTAGCCGCTGGCGCTCCCAGGAGTGATTCACCTAGAGGCACCCACTCCATATCCAGTTACAGTGCTGTTCAACCAGCCCGTACAGCGGAAGCGGGAGAGAAGTTGTAGACAGTACCCACATTGTAGACAGTACCCACATGTGCTCCCCTTGGAGTACTGGTCAACTCATGAGAAAAATTTTGATCGAACTTCATAACTTTTCTAAGGGAGCGAGGCCTTCTCTCATTTGTGCTTTGGGACCAGTCAGTGTAACAGGAATCACGATACGCAAGTTAAGATTTCGTCACGATATTGTTTCTTTTAACGCAAGGAACACAGATAGGATCCAAGCCCAAGGCACGCGTGGACCTCATTGTGAACGAAGCTTCTTTATCCACCGGCACTAGAGTCACTAAAGCGAAGCCAAATTGAGCATTCCCCACAAGCGCCGTACTGTGGAAACGTAACATCCAAGCATCACCTACAATAAGGGCAAATGACCGCTTATGGACTCGCAACCCGATATGCCTGCTTACGGTTAGAGATCATAATCGCGAGTGACCCGTGTCCGACAAATGACTTGAATTTATACAATTCACGTATATCCTTACATAATCAGAGGAACAGGCAGACTGCGAGGACGGTGCAAGAAGCTGTGGAAATATGACCTTACCCTCACAAACTTCCCAATAGACCACATAACTGGAACCTTCTCGAACTGGCCTGCACCCGGCACACAAACTCTGACTGCGAGATTCACCAAAAGGCCTTCCAGCAAACTTTTCTGGACCAACTCAACTATACCCCTACCACGCTTAAAGCCATGTGGGCGAAACCAATCTACAGACAAGTCACAACCCTCGAATTCCGCTCCGATAAATGCTCGCAACGTACACGTTTCTAGCGATACCTTGTTTCGTACTGCTACCTTAAGACAATCACTCCAATCTTGGTAT
This sequence comes from Cooperia oncophora, assembly GCA_036418165.1. Classification (NCBI taxonomy): domain Eukaryota; kingdom Metazoa; phylum Nematoda; class Chromadorea; order Rhabditida; family Trichostrongylidae; genus Cooperia; species Cooperia oncophora. The sequence goes on from MU915909.1 coordinate 8,477, forward strand.
AGCCCGTACGCTCGATACCTCCTGTCTTGCTAGCTCTCAAGAATCCTCCGATCATCCAACCGACCATGATCCAATGGTCGAAAGACATCCGTTTCCTTGTTATCGTTTGCCTTCTTTCAGACACACCTTCTAACACCAGGATTCTCAACAATCTTACAGACACTTTTCTGCACATGCCGCGGCTTCCACGCTTACTGTCTTTCTGGTTACTCGATTTTGCCTGCTCCATGCCTCCACAGAAATTACCAATAACAACTTCCTCCGGTCCACACGCATTTCTCGGATTACGCTTCATCATCGCAAACATTTTTCTTGCACAAGGGCGAAAATCACCTCTTAGAAAAGAACAATACGTGGCGCTCTGCTTCAGAATATATATTTTTTGACATGATTTGTCTGAGTTGCTTCTAAAGCCTCGCACCGCACGCGAGAACTTACACACACGAGGGCCCGCACGGCCGAAAAAGGAACAAGTGCTGAGCTTCTCATTTCATGCTTATGACTCCTTGGACACCGATCTCCTTGCCGCGCCTTCAGGGGAGTGCTAAAACCTTCTACCTCAGGTGGGCCAGTCCGTGACTCATATGTATTCACACTTCTGTGCAGTCGCTACTGTTATTGTCGCGCGCTGTGTTGGCGACTATGGACTATGTTCTGGTTATACGTGAGTATCATTCACATTGCATAGTTCATGGATGACAATCTACGAGCAAGTGCTAGTACCCCAAAGTCCGTTAGTTAAGTCTATCATTAGATAAGGCTGCGTTTATACTTTAGCAGCGTAGCGTAGCATAGCGCTTCCAGCGTACGCCAGCGGCAGTGCCGAGGGAGAGGATGCATATCGGTCTAGCGTTCCCAGCGTCACCAGCTATGGGAGAGCTGGAGGGTACAAAACACATCGATTGCGCGTCTCTCACGGCCACGTAGTCTCTACAATACACTCGATCTTGCTCGTCTCTTTACGGCCCATGATTCTACTAACCGTGCCACTGCAAACGCCAGACAAAACGGCTGCGTGAAACGCTGGGCTAAACGCATAGCGTTAACGCTTGGCTGGACGCTGGGAACGCCTAGATCGCTATGCATCCTGCTCCCGCGTGCCGCTGGGTACGCTGGAAGACGCTACGTATAACGCAGCTAAGTCCGGGGCGATCGTCGCGATCGCCTGACTTCTGTGCGCCAACACTAGCGAAGCTGGCAATATTTTTGAGAATCTTGGTTCGGAAAGGAGTTCCCGAAAAGATGTGACCAAGAGAAGAAATATTAGGTGGCAGATAATCAAGGAAATGATGAGAAACTAGATGACAGAAGCCCAGAGAAATGTAGACGTGTGAAGGTTTTAAAGGAGGAAGTTTCCAGAAGTACTCCAGAAAATACTTGAGAAATAAGAAAGTGTGGCTCTGATTAGTCCGAAGAAATTCTGGGTGAAGGAAAGTGTGGATCCATCCCGACAGAGTGGTTTAGAGTTCAATAGGGTGCTTCTACTCTGCGATTGTCCCAGTCTAGGTAAAGTGTCTCAAAGTAGAAGCATTACTCATCGTATTTTTATTTGACTTTTGCACTATTTGCCCCTTCACGGCCCAATTCTCCTAGGAACAGCGCAGTTTTTTGACCGACTTTTTCTGCGTGGCAAAATTAGGCTAAAATTTGTTCTCTGCGGTAGTTGACTCTTGAACATGAATATCACATCGCTTGACACAAACCTCCGCGCCTATCGCATGGCGCCAAAATACCCCAAGATCACCGGCGCCTGTGGCGCGGGCGCCAGGAAGTTTCGGGCCAAGCGAATGTGATATTCGTATTCTGGAGGTCAAACTACCCCAGGAGACAACATTGAGCCAAACCTGTCTGCCAAATCTGAGGGAAACAGTTGGTAAAAACTGGGCTCAATCTGGACTGGTTGGGGGGCAATTATAAGGTAAATAGTGCCTTGACATTTTCTATATTTGTAAGACCAACAGAGTCACTCTGAGATCAGTCCACATCAGTTTCTCACTCACAGTTGTCTTCACAGTTAATAGAACTAAAACTCTCATTCCCTGGTTTTTCGTCGCAAGGACACTACTCTTTGTTGTTTGGTGCAATTTTCTGCTATGCAATCCCTCACCAGTTCTCCATCATTCATACAACCTTTTACTGTTCCTGTTTGCTATCACATCTGCTTAGTATGCTTCTTCAAAACCTGCTTTCGCGAAAATTAATGCATTAGGTCATCTCTAGTGTCCTAAGGTGCGCGCGCGCGGTTATCGCGACGTCGCGCGACCTTATCTAATGGCGGACTTGTCTACCGGACTTTAGGGTAAAACAGCATTTTCTGAATCTCATTACATGTTTTGCAGAGGCATGCCGGCGTATCATCCGAAGAACTTTTTCTTAGCCCTAGGCACACTGCTGTTCGCCTATGGTGGCCATTCCGCTTTTCCCACTATTCAGCATGATATGAAAAACCCTGCAGATTTCACAAAATCTGTTATCTTGGCTTTTACAAGTAAGTGTCAATCTTGCAGATAGCAGATTACCTAAGGCCTTTGCGTAAGGGTAGTTACTCTCCAGTTATGCTATCAGACCTTGGCACCTAGTATCTTAGAGATTCCCAGCTCTGGGGAGGGGAGGAGTCATAACTGGTAATCGGAAGACTGTAGGAAAGGCTAAGAAGAGAAAGCGTTCTTTCCTAACTTTCATTGGCGATCCCGTTCATGGCGCGTTTACCCCCACCTTCCTAGATTGAAATGGGGAAAAGTGCTAGAAAATCGGGAGATTTTAGGGAGATGGTTGGTAGGATGGTGATTTGAACGGGGGTCAAATTTTGTGAAGTTTTCCCCCCAAACCCAGGACCTGCCCTGTATCAAGAATGTCCGGTCCTCGTCGCGATTTGAGAAAGGAAATTCTATGGGGAGGGACTATTCGGAGCCTCGGTCCGAACATCGCTCCTCTCATGCCTTTTCACGGTCCCAAAACCTCCAGAATGAGGAAGGAGAAGCAAGAAAGACGCTTGACTTACGAAAGTAGCAATAAAGTTGCGCAGACTGATGAAGAAGGTGAAATTGTTGAGGTGTCCCTGGATAAGTAAAGCAACCCATCCTTCACTGTGACTTGAGAGGGTGGAGGCATACAGCGTCATCCAGCTCAAACAGGCCTTAGTACTACCATGAGCTCCACCTGACACTCATGGAACACACTTTCTTGCGGAACATCCCTGTCCCCCTGATTTTCCCTGAAAGTCGATCCGGTACCGGAAAAGGGCAAGTCGGTGTCAGGTTTCCCGGGTACACTTCAGTTCACTGCAAGTGATAGGGCGTGTCAGGGGTAGGAGATGCAAAGGAAGAGGCAGAAGATTCTTCGACCCCAGCCATTTCGCCTGTGACATGCCAAATCGTCCGCACCGGACAAGACAGCAAGATTTGCTGGTGCGTGCCAGGGTGTCTTCTTTTTTGTCCCTCCTCTGTAGCTCCGGGCAACATAAAAACCTTTTTTGCATTAGGCTTTTAGGGTAGGGCTAGTACTTCAAAATTAGGAATTAAGAATCACGGAGTCACGACCACCAAAATACATAATCTAGCTTTGATTTCCTCCCAGACCAACATTCCTTCTGATGACTTCCAAAACTTTAAAACTCTATCAGATACCCTGGTCTCTGAACCCAGTGCACAGTCGCAATAGCGCTGCTCCCCATTCTGATGGATCCACTGATGCTAAGCAATGCTCTTCTCCGGATCAGATAGTTCTCACCGGATTTCTTGGAAAGTATGGAACTGGGTGGACATATCTGCCGGCTTGTCATCGGAAGGGTCATTCAGATGGTCTATGGTGATAAATGGGAAATCTTGTGTGGAATACCCACAAATTTCTACCTTTGCTTTTCATTTTCTCATGTTATTTCTGACTTTTATTGACTCGTTTATTCGTTTTTATAGTCATGGGAATAATGTATGGTCCCGTGTGCATTATGACTTTTCTAACGTACCACGATTCTATAAGAGATTCCATTATCCCCTCTATTCAGGTAAGTCATTTTGTAGTAGTGTAGCCGGTTAGAGGCGTTTCTGCGTTCTTGCGCGGCGCCAGCCCGTTTCCGCCACTCGTCGCCACTATAGGGTTGGCAGCCGTCGATGGTGATAGGGTGGCGCCGCGCCAGACCATGGACATAGGGACGACGCTCCGATAAGCGCCGAATATTACCTTAATAAGAATCACTTAAAACAATGTGCTTATTGCAGACGACGTGGATTCAACAAGCGATCAATATACTGATTACTGTACATTGTATTTTCAATCCCCTGAATCAGGAACTCGAAGATCTCTTCCACTGCCCACAGCGTGAGTTTCCTACAGAGAAATGGCTCCGCGATGCTCATACAGTCTTGTTCGCTGCGAATGCTGGGGCGTGTCGGGGGAACAAGACCCCCGACGCGCCCGATGGGTTTGCTGGGCCAGCTAGTATTCCACCAATTGTGGCCGCCTGTCAGCTTGCAGAATTGGTGCAGAAAGTGTTGACACTACGCCAAAGCCCCAGCACCGCAGCAAACAAAACTGCAGACTTTTTTGCAGACTTTTGCTGGCAACGAGCTCTGATCCGAACGTGTACGATGCTAGGCGTTGCTTTCGTTGCTGAGAGCATTCCGAACTTTGGTCCACTGCTTGATCTCTTCGGTAAGATATATGTGTGGGGAGGTTCCACATTAGATCCTCCCCGAACGTCGAGCGTATTCGGGAGATGACCTCATGACCCACGGCATTTCAGGAGGTTCCACCCTCACGTTAACCTCAGTGATTCTGCCATGTTTGTTCTATCTCTACTTGAAATGCACGACTGCAAAAGGAAAAGTACGTTGGTAGTAAAGACGACAGTCCAGCAACCCTCAACGAGTACGTACATTCTTTACATTCTCATGAGCTTGATTTTAATCTTTTAATCCTCACACATGTTTGCCTTTCACGTAGGAGTATTTTACTTACTTGTGTGTGAAGAGCAGGTTACCCTCTTGCAAACGCCCAGTAGCTCGAATGCCCAGCGAGTAGATATAGTCGGTAGTGGAGCTCAAACAGGGATGTAAAATGCCAAGGAAACCAGGTAGAAAAAAATGTCGCCGGTGTCCGAATAACCCCTCCCCCTCCTACAGCGAGCATAGGGAAACGGTCAGGACAATCGTAAGTTGCCGCTCCGTTGCGCGCGGCTATGCGTGCGGCGTTTTCGTGTGGCGTCTTGATTGGAATACCGGATTCCAGTTAGGCTGCGACATCGTAGGCATCTGTTGCTGTTTTTTGTTGAATGTCGCCTTTTCCTCATCTGCGACCTGAAACCGTCGACATTTCTGGGCGCGACCTCGCACGCGACGCCCGCCAACGCGGCGAATTAGAGTGCCTTGTCACATATCCGCGAGCGTATTGGCTCGGGCAGGTGGAGAGCAGAGGGCGTGATTGGACGAGACTACCGGACAGTGGTGCTGTCGATATGGTCGCAGGGATTGATCACCACCTGATTTCTTACTGCATTCGTTCTCGATCATTGTGGCGTGGTCTTTTGTCATGGCTGTGGCCTGCCTGCAGAGAGTGCGGGAGAGCCAGAGTCAATGAAAAGTTGCTGGGGAGCTGGAGGTAAAGAACGGTATGGCTGTATCGATTGTGTGCTCCGCTAACGGCAGTAGTAGTGCAATCGCGTGCCACTGTGACCATGGCTACATGCCTGCCGCGCGCTAGAACACCGACTTACACTCGAAGGCACATTCCGCGATAAAATAAGGCTATGACCTCTCAAATGTGTCGGACGATCCGGAAGGCGATTTTTGAGGCTGCGCTACTTTCAAAATGTGAAAAACGGCAAGAACTAATTAGGCCCATGGACACCCCTTAGGCCCATGCCGACCCTCACCGGCTGCTAGCTACTAGCTAGTAGCCACTATGTTATCTTTCTCTATAACATTTCGGACTGCTTTTTCTGCTGCTTTTCTCATCAGCGATACTTAGCACTTTAGTGTGCCTATATTGATGTTCGTTCTCCGCAATTGCAGGTCGCCGAACTGCCGCCTTTAAGCTTTCCGTCTCACGCTAACTCCTTTGAGCCGGCTTGTGCTTAAAAAGAGTAGCGTAGAGGGAGGAAACTTGGGAATTGCGACTACCACATACTCCCCTCTTGCAAGTGTAGCTGTTCTGGAACGTACAGCAGCGGGTGGGCTCATTCCATCCCCACTAAAATAGCCTGACTTATTGCGTTCTGCATCGTATGTAATAGAGTTCGAGGTGCATCTGAAGATTCTACTTCTTCAATTTTTTCCTGTTCGCTTAGGAAACTTGACTAGTTAGGTGAAGATAACCACTCGAAATTGTAGTATCACTGTGTTTATTACAGAGTTTTCAAGTACAATCCTAAAACTACACTCGTCATCTGCATCGGCATAATAAGTAAGTCAAATCACTGCGTATGGTTAGGAATGGGGAGAGAGGGGAATTAGCTTCAATGATCTCAACACGATAAAGAGCTTTTAAAATTTGCTATTACAGTATTCGGCCTTATTGGCGGTGCAGCTGCCACGTTTTCTGCTATTGTCGAATTGACCACAACCAGTTTTCTGTTGCCGTGTTACGTCAGCCCATTCGTCCACAAGGTACAGTTCATATTTTCGCGTATTCTTGAGAATACTGACTGCGGCTCGGGTACAGCATCATTGTGTGAAACACACATCGGAAGACGTACTTTTTCGCCGGACATGGGGCGGGGGGGTCGTATGTGGCTTTGAGGATTTCCTATTTCATGTGTACTATATACCCTCCGTCCCCGCTCGCCCTCCGCCTCCGCTCCACAGCAGAATTTTTGGGGACAAGTAGGAAAATTTTTGAGAAATTCCGGGAAAAGTGCGAGGAAGTTATGAAAATCTGACAAATATTTCTGCTTCACACTGGCTATACCCCCTCCCCCCGACAAGGCTCTCCTTAAGGTGAGGGGGGTCTTACTGACACCAATCACGATGCTGTACCCTGTACCAACAACCCAGAATCTGTGAGGTATAGAGGCAGAGTTCAACAGCACCATAGAACAGCACCGGCTCTTACCTCATTTTAAAATCTGTTGTCTTATCTAATCCGACGACGATTTTCAGGTCATACCTCAACTCGCTTCACTTGTAAGTTAACTGTTTTAAAATTAGACAGGTCGTGACAGATTGAAACG
>MU915911.1:4234-16589 GCA_036418165.1 Cooperia oncophora
CTCATGGCGCGGGCCCAGCAACGACGAGACATTGGTTCCAAGGAGTAAGATAGGGGGCAGGATGGGACATCATTGGTGGGTGGCAGGCAGTGATAACAGCTGATAAGATACCTTGAGGAGCTTCAGAAGGGGAGGGTGACCTTAATAACAACGTCAGCCCCAGCAACAACGGGACGTCGGTTCCAAGACGGGGGAGGGCAGGATGGGAACATTAGGAAGCCACAAAATTCAATGCACGAGTTGTAGCACACTGGGGAACTTCTTCCAGTAAGCAATTCAGAGGTGGTTAGGGTACATTGGTGGTGGGATATAAGTTGTGATATAGTGTACGGCAAGGGTCAGTATCCGTTCCACCTTTACTCCGCTTGCGACTGATGTTGATCACCGTGGCCCTTGGAATCAATGGGCAAAAGCTCAGTGTTTCTATCCTTTAGCGTTATAGTAGACCGCTAAACTTCCGAGTTTCGACAAAAAGTAAAAGCTCAAAGTTGTTCGCCAGTGGGGAATGATAAGGGCCACCAACAGGATATGTGAAAACTGCTCAACGGAAGTGTTATGATGTAAGCACATTTCACTATGATTTCGATATTGTTACCTTCAACCGCTAAGCCGTTCTATCGCCAACGAATGATGAGTGTTTATAGAAATCTGATAAACACATTGGCAATCGCTCATTAAAGAGGAGAAATATGGAAATATCATGAAATGGGCCGAATTGTGAAACATAGGAATTAGGCCAAGTGTTAGGGGTCAACACAGAAATCCTTTCATAGATCAGTACCACAGACTGAACCATTCGCGCAGTAGTGCGCGTCAGCCAAACTGGTTATAATAAAACACGCTTTTCAAGACTCACAGTATTCGCTTCCTCTGTGCACGAATGTATTCCTGAAAGGACTTTTATGGTGATACTCCAGCAATCTTAAGTGATAACAATACCTGTGAGTCAAACGGCGAAATTGCTGTGCTCCTGTTAGAATACACTGCAATATATCCTGGTAGAGGGCTTTAGGCTTAGTCGTATAGTTTCTATTATTTACCTGTTGTGGTAGACGAAAGTTCTGGTTTATAGGAGTCTGATTATTGTGCTGGTGGACAGTATAGGAGTTGTGGTAGCACTACTCCTGATTGTCGATGGCTCTGTTGTCATGCTCTCTGCGGCGGTAGCCGGCATTGTTGTTGTTGTAGTCGTGGTGGTGGTGGGCGTTGTTGTCGTAGCAGTCGTAGTGGTCGTAGATGTTGTTGTTGTCGTAGTAGTTGTAGTGGTGGTAGGAGTTGTTGTTGTCGTTGTAGTCGTGGTAGTGGCCGGCATGGTTGTCGTTGTACTCGTAGTAGTCGTTGACATTATCTTTGTAGTTCTCGTGGTGGTCGTTGACGTTGTTGTAGAAGATGTTGTTTGCAGAAGCTCATCAATTTCATAGATTTTCCGCCTGATGCATTCCGCAGCTTCGCGAATGCGTATCGAGTTATACATTTTTTTCTGAAATTTTGTCAATGGTGTTCCACCTTGCACGATAACAATCATTGTCCTAGATTGACTGTGTTCATGCTTGAGAGAAAGATGTGGTCTTCACTATTCATTGCAGCCCATCCTTCTGGATAACTCCAGTCAATCCCTATGGAGGGTATGAAATGTTTTCCAGTCCACCTTCGCACCTCTTCTCTCAAAGTGGCAGAGTGCCTGCGATGTGACCACAGACTCTGCTCGCTTCCTCCTGACCTCTCATCGAGTAGGCTGTTTAATCAGTTATAACATGTTATAACCTGACTCGAAGAATATGAATATAGAAATGTAACAATAGCCCATACTAAATGAATATTGTGCTTCAAACCGATGAATCAATACTGAAAAAAATAACATTGAGAGCTTCCCTCAATTTGGTAGTTACGTCAAAACAAGTGAGTAACTTCATTGATAAAAAGGCTGAGTATTACACTTTCGGTAATGTAAATATGATACATATGAGCAGCGTACTCTTCATTATATGTGATTATGGTGTGATATTATTGGTTTATACTTGTTCTAATGATTACAACAAATGGTATGAAACTAAGACATTATTTTCAAGTATTGATTTTTTATTTCCTTATTTCTCTGACCATTTATTTATTTACCAGTCTGGCTGACGCGCATTACTGCGCGCATGGTCAAAACTATGGTGCTGATAACTGACAGGATTTCTGTGCTGAGCACTAACACTTAGCCTAATTCCCATGTTTCGAAAACGGCCCATTCATCATCATGTTTCTCCCTTTAATGAACACATGCAAATGTTTGGTGCTTATCATATTTCTGAAAGCACCACTTCGTTGGAAATAGGACAGCATAGCGGTTGAAAGAATTTAATGGTAAAAATATCGCAATTAAAGTGGCTCTTATCATTCCTCAGTGGCCAACAACTCCAGCATCCTCTTTCGGTGAAACTCGAGCGGTGGAAGCAATTCCGACCGCTAAACTGAGGGATTTTGCTAAGGGACAGAAACATCTTGCCTTTGCCCATTGATTCTTTGGCCACGGTGATGTGAGCATATACGGATTCCCAAAAACCCTTGTCGGACACTGTCAGAATTCATCTCCCACCTCTAATGTTCCCTAAGCACCTTTGAATTACTTGCTGGAGCAGTTCCTCAGTGTTGCTGCATCTCTGCTGTGAATTCTCGAGGCTGTTGTCACTTCCTGCCAATAATGTTGCCATCCTGCCCCCTATCTTAGTTCTTGGAACCAACGTCCCATCGTCGCTGTGACGCACGTTATGGATTTTGTGACCCTCCCCTTCTAAGGCTCCTTATTGTTATCTTATCAGCTGTTATCACGTCCTGCCACCACAATAATGTTCCCATCCTGCCCCCTATCTTACTTCTTGGAACCAACGTCCCGTCGTTGCTGTGGCCGGCGCTATGAATTTAGTGGCCCTTCCCTTCTAAGGCTCCTTATGTTATCTTATCACTTCGTGCTCCATACCAATAGTGTTCCTGCACGACCTCCTACATTTATCAGTTTGAGCGCACAGTCGCTGTTTTGAAGGAAGTTATGAATTTCCGGTCAAACACACATACAGACAACACATTTACACACACACCAACAGACAAACTTAGCGGATTATATATAGTAGGATTTTTTATTATATATTTCAATCTTTTTTGTATTAATTTTTGTTTTTATTGATTTCAAGGAAGTAGTCTAGTTTCCGTTTCGCACGTGCCCTTAGACGGAAACTAGACAACCATGGTATCCTCCCTCCGTGCTCATCAGTAAGGAAGGGTAGGAGCGACACGTTCAAAATGATCAAATTTGAAATTTTTTGGAAAAACATGTTAGAAGTTCATGAGACGTTTCGAGAAGGTTTAAAATCAAATTTTAGGTTAAGTGTGAAGGAATTTTTTGCAAGACAATCATAATACAAGACCAGGACTCAAATTGTTGTCTGAATGATAAACACATGAAAGAGACGCCAAAATTTATTGCAAAATACCCAGAAGATTCGAAAGAGTTTCGCGTCTTTTGCAACAAAATTTAGCGCCTCTTTTATGTATTTAACATTCTGATTGCAATGAGGCTCTGACAGCACAATTTTAAATTGTTGTGTTGGTTACGAATCTGTCATTAATCCTATGATGCAGCACATCATGTTCACTAAATTATCTGTTTTTCACCATTATATGTCCATGCCTCTTCTTCTTGTCTGTTCTGGCAATGCAGGCACCGCTGTCTAAAACGAATCTGGTCTCATCTAGAATCGCGAACAAGGAATCTAGTGCAAGCGTGGTTGGTGCACGCGTGAACGGACAGGAGATGGAAGTGGAACAGATAACGTTTTTGTGGTGGGAAACTGGATGAAATTACGACCAACATCTAATGAAGCCGAGTGCATATCATCAGGTAAAGTGGGCTGGACACGCCCACGTATAACGATGGATCAGGCGTAGACATAGTAGACTGAGAGCTTGAAGAACTGAGTAGTTCATCCAATATGAAGGTGCATGTTCTTGGTGGATAGTGCTGTAGGAAAGCTGAGGGAGAAAATAATACGTGTAGAAGGATGATGAAAGCTGCTGAAAACCGTCGCAATGAAATTCTCGATTGATGCTGTGCATAAAGAAGCAGTTTGTTGAAGAAGTTTGGCTGCAGGTTGTTGTCAAGTAGCCCCCAAATACTTCTAACAAGGGAGGTTGCTCAGGTCGTGGTGAGTTTTTAAAAACGGTTTGTTGCATGATGTAGGGGTCCATGCATTGGACCACACAGACGGTTATTTCTGCTAAACGCATTGGGGATGCCGAAAAAGGAGTGAAAAAATTTGATAAAAAAGGGGTGATTCAAACCACCTTATTCACCTCGTTCTAGCTGTAGCGTTGATAGTGTATAGTATGTGAGGTGTTCTTTGAGCAGGCATGAAAACAACGCAAAATAAGGTCAAAATCCAAGTATTTACTTGGCATGTGGTGAGCTACATTGGAGTTTTCTGGTCACTTCCGGGACTCTTCACAAGATCCTCCATGTCCCGCACGCAGTGGCCGATGGTAAGGTGAACAGCGCAACGGATTCTCAGCTCTTGACTTTGTGGATCGGCTTTTCCTGAACTTGGGTTACGGCGGTCATCCGATTCCCTAATCACGAATACGACACTTGTTTAATATGGCGCGATTTTTCGCCAATTTGGTGGGAACGCTTTCTCGTACTAACATCATTGTCAGCCTGCGCGGAGCCTGCTCAGCACCAAACTGGCCAAATGGTCTCCGCGTCAAAAATTAGTGTCGGAACCGTGAACAGGACCATCAACAGAATTACGCCAAAAAATTTTCGGGCTTTTTGGGTTAGGAAACGGAGGCGGCCCTCGAAGAAGATGAAGCCAGGCAAGGCAACGGGCCCTGACGACGTGGCGGTCGAAGTATGGAAGTCACACTGCTGGCATGCTGCCGAATGGTTGACAATGTTTTCAATCAGGTCGTTGCAGAGAAGAAAATGCCCGAAGTATGGCAAGAGAGCACGACGGTACCGATCTGGAAGAAAAAAGGCAGTCCTGCAGACTGCTCAAATTATCGTCCAATTCGCTTGCTCTCGCACAGCATGAAAATTTTTGAGCGAATTGTTGATAAGCGTCTTCGTGATATCGTCCAGCTCTCTACCAACCAGTGTGGCTTCGTGACTGGCTGTAGCACCATCGACGCCATACATGCCGCTTCTTGCTGGAGAAACATCGTGAGAAGAAGAAGCATGTCCACCTAGCCTTCCTTGATCTGGAGAAGGCATTTCCATGTCCCACGTGAAGTTATATGGTATGCCTTACGGCAGCACGGCGTCCGAGCTGATTAGTGGGTACGCATCCTGTACTTCAGCCCGACGAGTCGAGTGCGAAGTCCAGCAGGCATTTCGATGGGGTTCCCCATCACAGTTGGGTGCATCAAGGCTCGCGCCACTTGTCACTACACCACCTCCACCTGTGAGCCCATATGATTAGTAATAAAAATTTTCTTACAAATGCCAAATCGGCACATCCCAAGGCTGTGAAGTACGCTGTGCTACGAAACATGTTCCGAACAGCCAATGAAGTTTGCACAGGACAGGAGGAGCGGGAAGAGTCTCGAAGGCTGGCTTGTGAGATTGCTCGTCAAAATGGCTATTCAACCCAACGACGAGTATCGAACTCACGTAGACAGTCTGGCGATAACAACAGACTTCTTCTCCAAATCCCTTTCATCTCGGACAAAGTGCTGCAATAAAACGATGCCTTGTTCGAACTGGTTTGGCAAATGATGTCGTTTTGGTCAATATCCCAAGGTCTAACATCAAACGCCAGTTAGTTCGCAACAGGCTATACGACCGCTCCTGTAACACGGAGAGCTGCATTGTTTGTCCGTATGGAAGAGGAGGGGATTGTGAACTCCGTGGTGTGATTTATCAGCTGCAGTGCTCAACCTGTGACGAAACATATGTAGGTGAAACCGGTAGGCCGCTGAAGGTGCGCGTTAAAGAACATCTTGCAGGAAAACGGCGAATCGACCCTCTCACGCCTCTCGGTAGACACCGATTTGAAAGGCATGGCGGGCAGGACTTCGCAGTGAAGTGTACTGTACTGGAACGTGTGGATGAGACGGGCACTAGAAAAGCCTTAGAGGCCTTCTTCATTAAAGCCCGAGACCCTAAATTGAACAACAGGAGTGAGTGCTTGTCCGTCACCGATGAATTCTTACCATTCATATCACTATGTGAGCTGTGAGTTACCACTCTTCTGCATATACGCATCCGAAGCATCATGCAGAACGTCTCACTTGCTCCAGTGGTCGGTTGTCGCGTGGTTGATATATAGGAACTCGGCGCTGGTGGAACAGTAGTGGGTGAGTGATAATGGTTATTCCCAGATGTATGCCTGAAAATCGTCGCACGGGCCAAAGCCAACGTGTGATCGGACTGAGTGGTAGATTTGCACAATGATACCACTTCAGATATACCTGACCAGTTTGGCTGACGCGCACTACTGCGCGAATGGTTCAGTCTGTGGTACTGATCTATGAAAGGATTTCTGTGTTGACCCCTAACACTTGGCCTAATTCCTATGTTTCACAATTCGGCCCATTTCATGATATTTCCATATTTCTCCTCTTTAATGAGCGATTGCCAATGTGTTTATCAGATTTCTATAAACACTCATCATTCGTTGGCGATAGAACGGCTTAGCGGTTGAAAGGTAACAATATCGAAATCATAGTGAAATGTGCTTACATCATAACACTTCCGTTGAGCAGTTCACATATCCGCCTGTTGGTGGCCCTTATCATTCCCCACTGGCGAACAACTTTGAGCTTTTACTTTTTGTCGAAACTCGGAAGTTTAGCGGTCTACTATAACGCTAAAGGATAGAAACACTGAGCTTTTGCCCATTGATTCCAAGGGCCACGGTGATCAACATCAGTCGCAAGCGGAGTAAAGGTGGAACGGATACTGACCCTTGCCGTACACTATATCACAACTTATATCCCACCACCAATGTACCCTAACCACCTCTGAATTGCTTACTGGAAGAAGTTCCCCAGTGTGCTACAACTCGTGCATTGAATTTTGTGGCTTCCTAATGTTCCCATCCTGCCCTCCCCCGTCGTACTTCTTGGAACCGACGTCCCGTTGTTGCTGGGGCTGACGTTGTTATTAAGGTCACCCTCCCCTTCTGAAGCTCCTCAAGGTATCTTATCAGCTGTTATCACTGCCTGCCACCCACCAATGATGTCCCATCCTGCCCCCTATCTTACTACTTGGATCCAACGTCCGGTCGTTGCTCTGGCCGGTGTTATGAATTAGACAACCCACTCCTTCTAAGGCTCCTTATAGTATCTTATCAGCTGCTATCACTTCCTGCTACCCACCAATGATGTTCCCATCCTGCCCCCTATCTCACTTCTTGGATCCAACGTTCGGTCGTTGCTCTGGCAGGTGTTATGAATTAGGCAACCCACTCCTTCTAAGGCTCCTTATGGTATCTTATCAACTGTTATCACTTCCTGCCACCCACCAACAATGTTCCTGCCCGGCCCCCTACATCACTTATCAATTTGAGCGCACTATCGCTGTTTTGAAGGAAGTTATGAATTTCCGGTCAAACACACATACAGACAGACACACAAACATTCACACACACACACACCAACAGACAAACTTAGCGGATTATATATTCCCTACTATATATAATCCGCTATGTGTGTCTTGTGTGTGTGTGTGTGTGTGTGTGTCACGAAATTCATAGCGAGCGTCGCAGAAAAGATAGGATGACAGTTCCAAGAAGTGATATACATGGCAGGACGGGAACACTTTTGGTGGGTGTCAGGAGGTGATAACACTTGATAAGATTCGATAAGGGGCCTTAGAAGGGAGGGTGACCGAGTCCATAGAGCGGGACACAGCAACAGTGGGAAGTTGGTTCCAAGGTATGAAATAGAGTGTGGGACGGGAACACTTTCGGTGGGTGACAGAAGGTGATAACACCTGATAAGATCCGATAAGGGGCCCTTGGACGCGGAGGGTCACCAGATTAGTAGCGCAGGTTGCAGTGGCCGTGGAACCGTGATTTCAAGAAGTGACATGCACGGCAGGACGGGAACACCTCTGGGGTGTGACAGGAGGTGATAACACCTGATTAGATTCGATAAGGGGCCTTAGAAGGGGAGGGTGACCGAATTTGAGGCGCAAGTTGCTGCAGCTGCCGGACCTTGGTTTCACGAACTCATATACATGGTAGGACGGAAACACTTTCGGTGGGTG
The DNA here is from genome assembly GCA_036418165.1 of Cooperia oncophora. Classification (NCBI taxonomy): domain Eukaryota; kingdom Metazoa; phylum Nematoda; class Chromadorea; order Rhabditida; family Trichostrongylidae; genus Cooperia; species Cooperia oncophora. Next base: position 12,483 of record MU915911.1, read on the forward strand.
ACAGAAGGTGATAACATCTGATATGATTTGATAAGGGGCCCTTGGACGCGGAAGGTCACCAGATTAGTAGAGCAGGTTACACGGGCTGTGGGACCTTGATTCCAAGAAGTGACATGCACGGCAGGATCGGAACACCTTTGGGTGGGTGACAGGAGGTGACAACACCTGATAAGATTAGATAAGAGGCCCTTGGACGCGGAGGGTCACCAAATTCGTAACATCGGCTGCAGTTCACTGAGACCTTGGTTCCGAGATGGTATACGAGGAGGTACGGGGTGGGTGACAGAATCTTACAACATATGATAAGATTCGATAAGGGGCCTTAGCTGCGGAGGGTCACCAAATTCGTAAGGCAGGTAGCAGGGTCTGTGGCACCTTGGCTCCAAGAAGTAGGTATAGGGGGAGCGGCGAACACCACTGACGAGTGGCACTAAGGGACAGCAAGTGATAAGAGTTGAAAGGATCTTCATGCGGAATTCCGCTACACCGCTCACAACGTCAAGCACACATTGATATGAACCAGTATCAGGCTTTCAGTATGTCGTCAATTCCTATGCTTATCGTTATTGACATTCATTTAACGCCGATAAAGCAACGTGAAGTTACAGTAATGCATGGCGGTTGTAACTCAGTTGCCATACCAACACAGCCTATATAACTTTATCACAACTACATCACAGACTATCTTCCATCACAAAACCGGAGAGCGAGCATTATACGAAGCGTTAGACTGCCGCAATGCGGTACTGCTATTGCACAAACAAAAAACATACTGCATGGGCGAAGAACGCCTAAGCCGGTAGATGTCTGAAGGCTGCACACTTACAGGCCGCAAATTTCGTGTGAGCGTATTTTTATATGAGGTTATTTATCATAGAGGGGATTTTTTAGTTTCTACAGCCCACTGTAAAAAAAGTTCCGTTAAATGATATTGCCCTGGCCAAGCCAGGCCAGCTCTGCGCTCAGATGTATGCCTGAAAATCGTCGCACGGGCCAAAGCCAACGTGTGATCGGACTGAGTGGTAGATTTGCACAATGATACCACTTTCAGGCCTTGATAACGACGATTTGTTCGAAACGTCGGCCCTAATAAACTGTTCCATCATAACAAACCTCTACGGCACAGAAGCATCACATATATAATTAGTAATAGTATACTCTCAGTCGAGGTCCCCCCCTACATTGTGTACCATTGCGCTAGAGAGGGGATACTCCGGGGGGGGGGGTGGTGAGTTAGCCATGATCAGGGGAAACATATCTTCTTCGCTGATATATCTACTTGCTTTTCCGTCTATCTTCAGTGCATTGTCTTACGAATATCCCTTTTCAGCAATGACTCTATATTCGTTCTTTGTTACCGAAGTCCGGTCTTGCTTAGCTTAAGATTTTCAAAAATCCTTCTCTATATTGAAGAACAATGTGAAAATCGATTGCCGGTGGTTATCCTGGATGATTTTAAATTCTTTGATATCCAGTGGTCCTGAGTCTAAGCAGGAGCCACAAGCGCCGTCGTACTAGACTAAATTCCCCTTTCACGAACTTCGTGAAATCACACAGCTTTAGTTCAGTGCTTGAACCCACCCATGGCCGCAATATTTTAGACCTTGTTTTGACGAACAGTCCTTCTGTCACTGGCAGCACATCGGCACATGCTCCCTGATCTTTACTCTATCGACTAGTCATCCTCAACCTGTCTCTGAACCTGCTCTAGATTTTGCTGAAGGGGATTATGATTCCATATGAACCTTCTCACTGTAGACTGGCAACATGTCTTTAACTGCATGGAATCTCCTCGACGAATGTTATTTATTCTTTACCAACTTTTGCCATTCTCTTATAAGTCCAGTTCGTTCCGCGCGTTCTTATCACTAAGGGAGATTTTCCGCTGCCCCACTATCTACAAAAGGTTAAAGCTAGAGTTGAACAGTTATTAAAAAAAGGGAATTGTCTGCGCAATCCGCAGTACCTGCATGTGTCCCGCCTGCTCAAAAAGAAACTAGCAAAGCATAAACTCAAGCATGAAGAGCGTAAGAAAGTGGTGCATTCAGCCCATTGCAAGGCAAACTTCATTCTGCGCGCATTCTCTTCCAGAAGCATAAAAACCTTGTTTAAGCTTTTTGTAGCGTATGTGCGCCCTACGCTCGAGTATTGCCCTATGCTGTGGAGCCCTTATACGCGCTCGCAGGTTGAATCCGTCGAGAGTGTCCAGTCTAAATTCACTGAACGCATTTTGCTCGCGAGGGTATGTTTCATGTGTCATGTAAAGATAGACTGAAGTACCTAAAGGAGGACTCACTAGAAATGAGAAGGAAGTTGAGTGATAGACTTAGGCTGCGGTTGTATACTTGCGGCAGGGGCGTAGCGTAGCGTAAGCGCAGGCGTAGCGTATAGGCGCTTCCAGCGTACGCCAGCGGCAGTGCCGAAGAGAGGATGCATATCGATCTAGCTTCACCAGCGTCACCAGCGGCACGCTGGCGTACGCTAGCGGCACGCTAGCGTACGCCAGCGTTTCTCCAGCGTTTCACCAGCGTTTTGCTAGCGCTTGCAGCGGCAGGGAGTAGAGACTATGGGAGAGCTGGAGGGTACAAAACTATATCGATTGCGCGTCTCCCACTCGCCCTTAGTCTCTACAATGCACATCGCTTCTGCGTCTCCGACGGCCCCATAGTCTCTACGATGCACATTGCTTCTGCGTCTCCGACGCCACATAGTCTCTACAATGCACATCGCTTCTGCGTCTCCGACGGCCATATGGTCTCTACAATACACGTCGATTCCGCTCTCTCACGGCCACATAGTCTCTACTCCCCTGCCGCTGCAAGCGCTAGCAAAACGCTGGTGAAACGCTGGAGAAACGCTGGCGTACGCTAGCGTACGCCAGCGTGCCGCTGGTGACGCTGGTGAAGCTAGATCGATATGCATCCTCCTTCGCACTGCGCTGGCGTTACCGCTGAAGCGCTACGCACGCTGCCGCAACGTAATAAACGTCAGCCTTAGATTTCTGATGTTCGCTTTTCAGCAAGGATCCTCGAGCGAATCGGGCACACCCAGAGTTCACATCGAATATAAGCTCATAAGATACAATAACGTCACGAGAATACCCGCAATTCGGTTGGGTTGACTGGGCAGAGGTTTATCAATTTTTGGGATAATTTGCCATCCAGTACTATAAATTCGAGTTTTCCTAAGTTGTTTAGAAGCAAAGTGAGAAAGGTTATGATATCACAAGGGTGGTTCTGTGAACAGAAACTAAATTACTACACTTTGAAAGGCTGAGTGGCGATTTGATGATCTTGTATTCCTAGCTGTATTTTAAGTCACTTTAGTTAAGATGTGTTTTGTTTTACAATGTAAACTGTGTTTGTGATCTTAGTTCGTTTTTCCTCGTTTCTTACCAAGTTCACCCCACTACGCACCCCTACTCGCGAGTGTGGAGCTGAGTCTCAGTAAAGTTGGCAAACCTACTAAGCTGATATCCGGAGTCCTGTGTGCCGCGTGGATGGACTTACAGTGTTGGCGGCCACTGCCCTTCTGCCCTGTTTGCCCTCTTCTCACTGCAACTCCCTGTCCTGTCTTCCTGCTGAGTTCTATGTTGATTATCGAAGACTTTTTTCTATGTTTCCTTTTTTTCAATGTTCGTTACTGTCAATAGAATGCCGATAATAAATCATAAGCAGGCGTTGCCGTCAGGGCGGGGCTCGCAGTGGTGTCTTGCGTAATCTGGTTGATGTGTTGCCCGGCCTAATAAGTGTGGTTAATTTGTTTTGAAAATTGAGGGTGAATTTGGGAAAAAGTGAATTCAAAATGAAAATGGTATATGTCAACTTAATATAAGTCTCTACAAAGTTTTTTTTTCATACCCGATTCATCGGTTTGATTTTCATTCCATTTAGTATTGGCTGCTCTTCACATTTACATATTCATATTCTTCGCGTCAGTTATAACATGTTATAACCGATTGAACAGCCCACTCGATGAGAGGTCAGGAGGCAGCGAGCAAGTAGTCAAGTCAGGCATGCCGCAGGCGACCTTGTGAGAGAAGAGGTGCGCAAAAGTGCAGTGGACAAACGCCCACACCCCACAGAGGCTGCGAGTGCTAACGCCTCA
>MU915913.1:5870-16581 GCA_036418165.1 Cooperia oncophora
AAACGACAATGCCTGAAATCAGCTGGTCAGAGTTCCAACTAGCAGCCCAGGCATTGTAAAGCATCGTGATACCACGAGGTTTCGATGTAGACCAGAAACCAACCACCACTAGGTGGGAGCGAAATCTGAGAAGAGTGGAGGGGACACATCGCTCCTTCTGACTGAGGGCTCCACAGCCTGGCTTATGCCGCCCGAGTCCTTTACAATCAGAACCCTGTTGCTTCCGGACCCTATTGACCTCGAAACGATATTCCGTCCTTCCTCAACTGTGAGTGTTCAACTTCAATCCCTTTTCCTTAGGGAGGGGGGTTAGCTGGCTGCTTCTCGGCAACACTTCATCGAGACTGAATGGGATAGGGAGGCCATATCGCACGAAGACTGAGTTCCGTACGGGCAAGCGGTTATGAAAAGAAAAATGAGAAACTTGAGTAAAGGAAAGATAAACATGAGTTCAGGAATGTTCTAGAACTTTTTGAACAGCCCCACATATCGAGTTCCGCCCAAACCAACGAGCCCTTCCGTTCATCCCGGGTCACTAAATTGGAAGCAGACGACACTGGAAGGAGAAATAGTGGTTTATATGGGCTGAATCCCGCAATTCAGTGTATGGGCCAAACAGCACTCAAATGCCGGTATGACTCCACAAGGAACTTGAGTGCGTGGCGCATCCTGGAAGGGGCCAGAGAACGGTGCAAGATGCTTCTTTTTTTGGCTTTGATTACAGAAGTATTACATAGTCACCACGAATACATGTGATGCCCAGAAGGCAAAATGGCAGCATGTAAAAAGCTCTATACAACGAAAATATGAAATATATCGGTTGCTGGAGTCTCCTCCTCCCGACTTTCAAACATAAACTCTAAGAATTTCAAGCATCTTCTAATCAAAGTAACCTGAGGACCACAAAACGAATGGAACAACCTTGCTGTCTTTTCAGGGAGGGAGAGAAAGTGAGTTCACAGGCAATCTACTGGATATGAGAAACCTTACCCCGAGCGCATCTGACCCACTTTTGAAAGCCCCATCTCTGGCATGACCCCTCCCCTTTCCATCCATATCCCACCTACCATCTCTCTTTTTTCCAGCTTTCTACCACTTGCCGCTTTTTCCGATTCCTCTCTTTTTCTCAACAAAAAAAAAAACACGCCGCCATGTCGCCGAATGGAAGGAGGCCCCGCCGGCCATCTAACTTGACACCGGGTGGGGCGAGAAACAAGCGAGCTGCCGAGAAAATTCTACAAGCGGGAGTATTATTTCTCAAGGCCTCAAGGCAAATTCCCCTTCCCTTACTTCCGATTACCCAAATACAACCCTTTCTCTGGGGAACTCCAACCTACAACATGTCCTGCCACATACACCACTTGCAGTCAGGTGATATAACTATGGATGCGCGTCATCATGCAAGCTGCGAGGTATGCGGTGTATGTACATAGCATACCAATCAATAGAAGCAACAGAGGTCTATAGCCAATGTGGAACGGGAACGGGAAATTTTCTTGGATTTTCCCCAACTTCCTACCACTTTTTCCGGAATTTTCCGAAAACCCCACTATTCCCCCCTATATTTGCTGCAATTACCGCCGGAAGGTTGGGTACACAGCTGCCCACATAAACAAGAAAGATCACGCGAGAAATCAAACAGCGGCGTGTGAATTATTTTTCGTCAACGCTGACAAATTTCTCTCGATAGCCAGCTATACGTCCCCCCTTCCTCCCCAGTGGCCAAGCTATGGTTTCACACAACAGATGCTCTACCTACTGTTATATATATATCTAACCAACTTGGTCCAAAAATAAAAAAAAAACCCCCGGGGAATGACAACAACAAGCGGACCAACATCCTCACTTCCTATGACTTTCATAAGGCCACAATTTCGTATTGAGCGTGTGCCAAGTGCTATTTCGCCGGCACATAAACTTCAGCGGACAGAAAAGTGCACCCATTTAGCGTTTTTAGTGGGGCTCTCCGCTTTCAAATTGGCAATCCGAACGGCTGACTTTCTCACATAAGCAACCAAACGTGGCCAAGTAGATCGCAGTGCTCTGGACAAAAAGAGCACAGTGAAGACAATGGAGGGTCCGTCGATGATGGGAGAGGTGGGGGGGGGAGGGAAGGAGTATGAGCGGGGAGGTAAGGAGAGAATGCCAATGGTGCAGGAAGTAAACCACTGTCAAAAGATGAAATTCACCATGGCCGAGCCAGTCAATGGCGCATCCCTGCAAAGATGCGTTTATACTCGCGGGAGAATTGGTGTTCTGAGAGAATGGGCGTTTTGAGCGAAAAGGAAAGTGTAGGTATCGATCTAGCATTCTAGGAGAATAGAGGAATCGTCGTTGTAGAGAGAACGGAACTAGGATAGTAGCAGACTGCTATATTAGGCGTCGTAAAATAGCGACGTCCGTAATCGCACCCTTCACAAGACGCCCCTATGTTATAACGCCTAATCCAGCAGTCTGTCAGTATCTTATTCTTTCATTCTCTCTACAGTAACCATTCTTCTATTCTTATGAAACGCCGGTTCGATACCTGGGTTTTCTTTTTGCTCATTCTCCCGAAACCTCATTTTCTTGGTGTCGATTCTTGCAAGTCGCAAAGTATAAACGCAGCCTGTGTAGAACCAGCGATATAGAAGAACTTTTTTGGAGATTAAAAATTCGGTTACGGGGCTGTTGTCAACCAGACGTGCTCTCGCTGCGAGGGTCCAGGGGTATTTTCACGAGGCATCTACCAGTCCAGTAGTTGGAGGGAGAAGGTAAAGGAGGAGGGATCAGAGAAGGAAGGAAGGAAAAGAAGGAAGGAGGAAGAAAAAATGAAAGAGAGGAGAGGCTTCCCGGTTGACAAGTGCCCTGAGGCCTAAAAATTCATCCAGGTGGAGGGGTGTAGTGACAAATGGCATGCTTACCATACGCGCGGCAAGGGTTTGAATCTCGGGTCGACTCCTACCCAAGGCCAACCAAGCCTTCTACCCTCCGGGGACGGTAAATTGGTACCAGATTCGTCTGGGAGGATAAAACACTGACTTGTACATCGGCTGGCCCAAGTCATTGTATAGGCCACATCGCATTCAATAAGCCACTACGATTCTGAATGGAAGTAGAATGCGTGCCGCATCCCACAATGGATTGACCAACGGCGAGACTTCATCCTTCATTTTTCAAACACTTGTTTACTGGAAAACTCTCATACTCATGGCAATATGAAGTCTTCGCCGTTGATCAATCCCTTTGTGGGATGCGGCACGCATTCTACTTCCATTCAGAATCGTAGTGGCTTATTGAATGCGATGTGGCCTATACAATGACTTGCGGTGGCCAGCCGATGTACAAGTCAGTGTTTTATCCTCCCAGACGAATCTGGTACCAATTTACCGTTCCCCGGAGGAAAGAAGGCTTGGTTGGCTTGAAATGGAGTTGAACCCAGGACCGCACGAGCGGTAAGCGCGCTTCTTGTCACTACACCACCTTCGCCTCGGTCATACGCATATTGCTTATAAAACTTCATATTACTATAAATCTATGCAATAGTTATTATTATTATTATTATTATTATTATTATTATTATTATTATTATTATTATTATTATTATTATTATTATTATTATTATTATTCAGAATAATTCATTTCGATAATGAATTTTTAAGTTTGGCTATGTCTCTGTATTTCACGCAAAATCGTACGGTAATTCGAAAAGAACAGTCAAAAAGTTCAGAAAATAAGGATGAAAAATGAGCATCTCGTCGGGAAAAAGACCAGAAAACGAGGATGAGAAATGAACATTGATAGCTGACAGGCGTCGACAATTCGCAGATGTCATCTTTTTTCTGAACACGCCTCCGATTCTATTACAATCATAACTATTGCAAGCGATATACGAAGATTGAGCACCAAGTGTTTCTGTCAGAAAAAATGAATTTCTTGAGAAGCACATGTCATTAGCAACACAGTTGCCAACAGGTGCGCTGTATTAATCTAAAGAAAAAAAATGAAACAACACTAAAAAGTGAGAGTGATTGGTGCTGAACAACTATAGTACTTTGGAATGTACAACATTTCGTTTTTCATTTAGGATTGCAAAGAAATGGATGGCGACGGAACAGTAACATGTGGCGCTTTTACAACGAGTAACAGCGAGAGTTCAATTTTCGGCTCGGCACCCGTCGAGGATAACCAAGCCTTTTTCTTCTCCGGGAATCGTCCACTACTTAGCACTGGATTGGTCTGAGCGGATGAAATCGCTAACTCCAGAAAACGGCGATGAGATGGAAAGGCCGCCGCTGGCCTCAACTCCGAGCCCAATCCATTCCGCGCGATATGAACCGTGTTTCAGCTGGAATGCCAGGTGAATTTTTGGCTCTATTAGCCTTGGGTGAGGGCAGTTTAAGAAAGAAAACTGGAATTAACACTATTTGAACAGCATTACCGTTCTCGAAATTGGTTCATCCCCATCCCAGGGTTCCTTTCTCTTGAGGGTTCTGCAAGAAAATCCCGTCCCCACTGAGCGAGTTATAACTCCAGCGCGAAGAGTCCTTCAAGCCCCCTAGGGTTATTCACCCCTAGATTCGGACTGGGAGTGGACCACGTGAAGCTTTCCAAACAGTGATGAAACCAGCATCGGAAGCTTTATCCTTAACAGTACCGCACACGCATGTGTGCAGTAACTGTCAAGGATAAAGCTGTCAAAAGCAACCCGGTATTCATTAAAGTATCTTTTTCCAAACGAGACCGCTAATACCCTTCGGAGGAAAAGGGGAAGGAGTGGCTGAAAACATAGAAAAAGGCTTCTATAGTCCAACTGGGATGTCAGATGCCAACAATGGACATGGGGACGTTTTTGGTAGGCATACATAAGTGAGGAAATGTCAATTTCAAAGGCCATGAATCCTATGTGGATAACGTGAGTCCCACTTTTGCAGGAGGACCACAACAGTATGGCCGGGGTTCCCTAAAAAGGCGTTTCCGTAGATCTCTCAGAGATGTGTCACCTCCGAGAGAATGGTCACAGTCGACCTACCGTGGAACGATTTCCCTCTCATTGTGAACTTGGAGGGATCGCCTCCAACCCGGATGCACTACATTAGAGGTCGCCTTAAATAAAAACGAAGGTTTTTGAATTGAAAAAGTCGATTTCTAGCGTTCCTTCCTCTCCTGATCTTCAACGGTCGCCCTTTCTCCGAACCGGTGATGATTACCCTGTAAAAGGATGAGATCCTGACCGTGAATATGGTCGAAAGCTCATCACGCCATCTTCTATCTCTGGCGGGAGGGGGGGGGGGGCTCGGGAGGGGCTGCTCTCCAGCTTGACACAGCTGAGAAATAACCAACTATACTGAGTTCCTTCGGAGCCTGAACTGCGCCTGTATCCTCTTCTTACATAGGGTTACCCTCCCCTCCATCTAGGCTGAAACATTTCATGTTTTGACGAGACAAACCGCGTCATGCCCAGATGAGAGCACGCTGTGACGTTAACTTTCCCATGTTACAACATGTCACGCTGTTTTGGTGTACAAACGAGTGAGGATGACGTGGCATAGCTTCTGGAGAGAGGCTCCTCCCACATACGGCCGAGATCACGAATACCTGAGTTGGTGAAACAAAGACCAGAGCGAGTTAAAACAAGTTGAGCGAGAGAGTTAAGCCAACACCACAACGTGTTGGCAGTTGTAGCAGCAAAAATACGGAAGGAGACGATCGTGAACCCGACATATATCACGTTTAACGATATGGCCACGATATTCTGACCAGCTGACTCGCAGAAAAACACCCTAGCGGCTGGTTTACTAGCCTGAACATGTCGACGTTTTTTCAAAGGTTGAAAAAACTGACGAATTGTCTGACGATGAGAGATGTCTGGTGTCACAACAGTGGCTCAACTAGCGGATCAGAGATGATGGCTCACTGGAAAAAATAAAAATGCGCAGGTGGATAAAATGTGCCCAGTGCTTGCGAAGGTCGAATCTCCACCTTATAGGCGTCTTTTGTGTCCGCCACATTTAGGTTTTGCCCCGCCTTTTCTAGGATTTGTTCCATAATGCTGTCAGCCTAAATACGACCTTATCATAAGGATTTGTTGGTCTGTTCCCTTAATTTTTTCTCGCCGTTAATCTGTCTCTCAGCATGTTTCTCGCCTAAGGATCCTGCTATAGCTCCTCAAATGTCAGCTGGCACGATAACTTTAGTACTCTGGTCCAAAATGCTAGCAGGGTGCTATATAGTGGGGAAAATGGCGAAAAAACGAAGTGAAACGGTAGAGCCTGCGAAGGAAAGCTTTCTTTTTTAATGACTTGAAAAGCAATTTTGGACGAGTTTCCCGCACGCATCCTGCTTAATAGCCGCTCGGGTACGCATTACAGTCTGCAAGTATGTATCATAAATCCCATGCAGCACCCCAACCGCTTCATACGAATCCCGTCGCTTCATATTTTACTTAGCAAATGAAGAGCGCTGTCTGTCGACGGGGGGAGCATTTTTTACTATTGCTTCCCTAGTTCCGGTCCTGGTAAAACTTGTGAACCCTTGTGAAGCTGGTGCAGGATCGTCTAGCCACCATCCTAAAACGTGTCAACTCGAGAAAAGGCTACCTAGATGGGTCGGCACATCTATGGAAAGCAGAATGCCCACCGCCCCCCTCTCCGTCGACAACTGCGGCCCAAATGAAGCATTCAACGCATGGGTACGGCCCTCGTCTCATTGTGGGTGGGGTAGCGTTTAGTTGTGCCTCTTATTGGGCTCCTTATGAGGGTGGCCTTTCTTGGAAAGCGCTGCCGCAGCGCCGCTCAGGGCGCATGAAGTTGCCGTCCTGTCAGGCGTTAATCCTACTCGTCCTAGCAAGTTTATGATTTATGATTTTATGATTATAAATAAATAGATCAGTTTATTGTGCCAACTGACTTTAAAGGCAAGTAGCACGACAAATCCACAAAGCGTGTAGGATAAATACGCCTAGCAAGGCAGAATTCGGCGCCTCTGAACGGCCGAAGGCGCCTTCTAAAACGAATGTACCTCCTTCAACAACGCCCTAACAAGATTACGAACATTGCCGGCCCGGAGCCCACCACAATCCGCTCCCTCCCCCTTCTAAATATTGGCCCAACAGTCACGTGACGCTGGTAACCTTTTACTCGCTTTCTTTTATGAAGTACAATCGATATGAAGCGTTGCTACATGGATATATGAATACATACGTGCAGCCGCAACTACCGTTGTTGGGTACGATGTCGGCGAGAAACTCGTCCAAAGATGCTCGTACAATTCCGTGCAGAAAGAATTTTTTGCCGGTTTTTTGCCGTTTAACTTCGCTTTCTCGCCATTTTTCTCGCTATATAGCACCCTTGCCTGCGATTTTAGAGCATGTTCAGGCTATCGTGCCTGCCGTGTGCCTTGAGGGTTCGATTTATGAGTATTTGCAACACTTCGAGGTATAAGGATACCGTCAACTGACCCTTTGGCAGATATAACGTACCGTGAAGACGTGAGAGGCATAAGAATGCACCGCGAACCCTTCCCGTAACCCCGATTACCTTCGAATTTTCGCTACTTCTCAATTTCTCCAGAAAAACTTCCCAGGCATTTTCGAGCATAGTTTGATGATACCTGAGCCATGCTTTCAGTTGTGTAATGATGTAACCCATAACTCGGACTGAACATTTGGCTGACTAAAAAGCGACCAAACTGTGCACATTGATATTATTCATGCGTTGCTACGTAGGCGCTAAATCACTTGACGCATATTGTTAGCTCTTGGCTTTTGCTGGTGATAAGGAGCGAATGGTCGAAGGGAGCTCAGTTGACAATTTCCCGTGCCGCTAGAAACAACGCCCTTTCTTTGTCTCTATGCTATCTCGTTGGCGATAATTCACCTGTGACTGACTCGATGTCCTGATGTGTTGAGAACACCTTTTCAGGGCTGATTCCGAGGCCGACTGGAATGTAATCGTATCGTTTCTGCACAGCTGTAGCTATTTTAAGGGGCAAAAAGAGGGCTCGACTTTGGAGTTCGATCTTGTTCTCTTCACCATGGTAATATATTTATATCGCCCATTCATAGTGATGTAATGTTACTTAAAGTAGTTCTCTTCTTGTTACTGCCACTGTTACTGATTGATTAGCCACGGCAGAGCTATTTATTCCGTAGCGCTTGCAGTTTTTGTAAATGTACAAAGGCAGACGCAACTGTTTTCCTGATCGCTGATTTTTTTTTCTCGAAGAAACGAGGAAGTAGGAACGCTGGCTTGTAGGGAGCAGTATCGATGCACAGGTGCCGAGAAAGAAAGAACCCGTAGTCCGGGGAATCGCTGCTACCGTATTCCGTGCGCTTCGTTTGGTTTTCCAACCTTGGGGACACTTTTGTTTCCCACCTTATACTGCCAGGGCACATCATTGGTTGGGGATTTTAGTCGAGTCTGTACGACCCCCCTTTTTTGGGGTTGGTACGACCCCCCCCTCCGGCCCTCTGTCCTCCTCATCGAATCGAGCCGTCGAGCGGGGGGCATATAGTACGAGACAAAAGAGAATCACCACAAACGTTAACTACCAATCATACACCGCCAAATACTAAATACAGCACCCTCTCCCCACAATGACCAAGCACGACCGCTACAACGTCCATGAAGCGAGAAAAATCAACCATCAAAATAAATTTTTCCCAGCCTAAATACCACCCCTCCCCCTTATTGCGGATTCCCCAACAACGATGGCTCCTGTGTCATATCATCGTGCGCGCATTCCTCAACAAGATGGGGAACGTATTTGATCTGAAGCATTTTTTGGTGAGCATATTTTTGTGTCGCTGGACAGCTATAGGACTGGGGTCCATATTGGGGTCTTGTTGGGGAGCAGAGGACGACTAGTCCGCCTTTGCCTGGTTGAGAAAATTTTCTCTCTAGTTGTGTAGTTCTCAGCTTTTCCCTGTTTATCTGACGGCTATGAGTATACCTTCCCACCCCCCCGTTCCACAACTCAGTCAGTGAGTCAGTGCCGGGAGGTCGAGGGGGTTGCGCATCAAACCAACTTTTCTTGGGGAAGCGGACCAAATGCCCGCCTCTTGAGACAAACTACGGTTCCTGGCAGCTACGTGGATTACGGGTTAATCGGTACGAAGACAGTCAAGGATCTGCTCAATACAATCCAATGCACAGGCGCGTCGTCGGGATCATCTGCGAGGGGTGGGGCTCGTATTTCACTTTGAAAAAAATGTTTTTTTTTGCTTTTCTCAGTTTTCCTGGTCCAGCGTGCACTGTAGCCTATCCAGTACTTACTTATCCTTATCTCGCTCCCACATACCTATATTTCCTGCCACCTTCAGAGTTTTTCCAATTTCTCAAAAATTGTTCCTGAATTCACCCCGAAAACCGCCACTTGACAGAGGGAAACAGGGGTCATCACCAATCAATTACTAATTCAAATTTCCAGAAGTATAGTTCTGTGGTAACGTGCGACGTCGGCAAGTGGAGCGAAAGCTCGGGTTTTTTTTTGTTCCAGAGGTAGCTGCGAGCCTCTCCCCGCGATCAAATATGACCCCCTGCTGTATTCTCGCAATGTCCTCTGGATCCAACTCTCACGGCCCCGCAAACATGACTGGATCGTGCAGCCGTCAGACTGTCTCCATCCATCAGAAATGCTTACGGCTACCTACAAAACGCCTATGCTACGACGATCTCGAGTTCATGGCAATAAACCAGTTGCAGCCTACTCTTTACCACCCCGCAGGCATCATGTGTAACAAAACCTGAACAGCTTGAGTGACTTGTTGTAAACTACAGAAGTACTATATAATGACGAACAGCTGAGAACAAGGGAGAGAAAATATACACATTTGTTCAGGTGCCCAGCTGTTCAGAAAAAAGTGACTTCGTGCAATGCTTAACATTTCAAAAAATCTGGACCTTTGAGGTGAGAGAGTAAGTGTAGAGAGTAAATAGCGGTCACAGTGCGCAAAATCAGCGATTCAGTGGTTCTGCAAGCGCGCGATTTGGCGCCCTAGCGGTTCACGAAATAGCACCGAACGCTTGATGAACGAACAAACATTGGGTTGCACCTCATCACTAAATTCCAGTCACGCAAGCGCTCATCTTCAAAACTGCAAGTTCGATGCCAATGTCGCTCTGGTCGCTGACTTCGTGACCAAGGAAATCGGGAAGTATAAACGCTGTCTTATAGAGAGCAACATCGAGCCTGCGCAGATACGAGACAGGAAACCTTTGTAACCACTGGAGTCGGGTCCGAAATAGTGCCAAGTGGGAATTTTCTAATTTTGCGAAAGGAAAACAAACGTCTACACGAATAATTCTGTTTGAAATATTTGTATTGACAAGGCAAGGGTATGACGGTACCACATAGCTACACTGTGGGACAAGTGGTTAGGGACGTCCTGCCGCTGGGAAAATTTATCTGAAAATACGAACCCTCCAATTTTGTTCTCTGCTACGACCCCCTTCCCCATCCTACTTACTTTCTTGGCAACTTCTCCAAGCTCCCTAGAACTTTTACCGAATGTTCCCAAGAATTTTCGAACGTTTTTCAGTTCTTAACCAAAATTTTGCCTTAAACGGGCGGGGAGGGGAAGGAAAAATGCCATCGTCCAAGAACCCTCTTTCTGAGAGCAAATATTGGGTTGGCCCATAAGTAATGGCCTTTTCGTTCCTTACACAAATTTCCATATAAAATGTGAGATTCTTTCCCAATGAGTTTTATGCTATTTGATAGTTAATTGTCC